>JAOBYF010001018.1:0-13684 GCA_025403605.1 Parazoanthus darwini
TATCTATCTATCTATCTATCTATCTATCTATCTATCTATCTATCTATCTATCTATCTATCTATCTATTTATCTATCTGTCTGTCTGTCTGTCTGTATATAACTTACCTCGAGCTCCATCATCAAAGCTCAGCCAACTCTTTGATTTCCTTTCAACAGCGTCCGAATGTCTTCCATCCCAGTCACTGGATACCAATCAAAACATCTTTGTGAGTGGTAGCCATGGTAACCTCAGTCTACCTGCAGCAAAGATTGATTGCATTTGGAGGATAACCGTTCCCATTAACCAAATCGTTAAGGTTGCATACCCTGAGGTAACCTGCCAGCAAACTTTGTATATCGAGGTATATGATGGCATATACGGTATGAGTGACCCTGTGATGCAAGCTAACTGTTTCAAGGGACGGCCATTTAAAATGTCTTATTCTACTGGCAGATTTCTATCTGTGCGTGTCTGGACCCTCAAGTCCATTTATCTACCAACGGGACTAACATTTACTGCAAACTTTTCTGCAATAATGGAAGGTAAGCCCATTACCGCTCATTTTTTTTATTAGCTTTTCCCCGAAGGGAGAGGGACACTGCTACAGGTTTCCTAAATAACAGCAGGCCCTTTAAAGGGGAAGAGGCGACAATCATTCAGAAATTAGTTAATTTTTGCATAAGTTTACGAAAGAATATCACCAAATCTAATTTTTAAAAATGTGCGTGACGTAAGTCAAAACTCAACATTATTGATCATATAGGTATCGTGACATGTAGTGTCATGATGTTTTTGAAAATAGATGTTTTGGAAAAATGTGTTAGAGAGATGCATTTTTAAGTAGTTTTAATTTTACATATTTCAGTAATCTGCAAATTAAAACTCCTATTTAGTATATACAAAGGCCGACTGAGAAAATAACGCTTTTCCGAGATGTTACTATGGCCATCACATTTACATTAGAGTTGTATGAAACGAAATTTTGGATCCACATTTACACAACGAGAATTCAATTTGAACACTAACATATAACAAAATTTAATGTATGTAAAACTGTTAAGCTATCCTTTTAAGTTTTTCGTTGACTGTGTTCAGGTTGTCCACTCCTAACACTTACATTTAAGTCTCCTGATTTGCATTTGACTTCAATCTGGAATGTTAGTAGGGATGGGGGTTGGCGACCGGGGGAAGGAGGTGGGGGGAAGGTTGGGAGTTCATAGTTCATAAATGGGGGTGTGTGTTGACACTGATACTTCCTGCATGACGTACAAACCATGGCCGCAAGACAGCCGTCTGGGTACTCCACTTGTTTTCATTTGAGTCTCCTGGGTCCGGTTGTTCAAAGCCATGATTAGTCCTAACCCTGGGTTAACTCTATGGGTTTCATTAAGAGTTAACCCAGGATTAGCACTAATCGGGCTTTGAACAACTGGGCCCTGATTTGCATTTGACTTCAATCTGGGATGTTAGTAGGGATGGGGGTTGGCGACCAGGGGAAGGAGGTGAGGGGAAGGTTGGGAGTTCATAGTTCATAAATAGGGTGTGTGTGTGTTGATCCCCGGGCACTGACCCTTCCTGTATGACGTACAAACCATGACCGCAAGACTGGGTACTCCACATGTTTTTGTAACAAAACAATTAGGACAGTGTTTCTTATTTAAAACAAAACCGTCGTAATGAAAAATAAATGGATGGATCGCAACTTGAACACAGTTGTTTCATAAAACTCATAACATCTACAAAGGGAGATACTAGGCACAAGAAAAACTGAATAAAGGAGCTTTTGCTTTGGACTGCGTACCATATATTGTTTCACACACAAAGCAAAATACTAGCCAAGCATGAAACATTTTTACTAAATTGAGCTCAGCCACTGGTAAGAAAAGGGCCCCAATCATGCTTTGCGAATTTGGTCTTTTGATTTTCATAAATCAATTTTTCAAAATAGGTGAACAATGTACATTGATTCCGCAATACACAATGAGTATATGAAACTTATTTGAACTTTTTAATGTATACAGATCGGTCTGGTTCATGCGGGGTACACGATGGGAACTCGAGCGCCATTACGGTGAAAGGAGGTGAAGGGAATATCTTTGTTCCAAACTACAAAACAGTTGTTTTGGGATACCACAGCGCACCAAATATAAATTGCACCTGGATATTACAAGTTCCACCAAATAAAGTTATCAAGCTTCAGTTTCAGAGGCTCAGTAACATGAATGACGGTTACTTGGAAGTGAAAGATGGTCGCGATAGCAACGGTGTACAACTCTTCAAGTTCTGCGAGCTTTCATTCCGTGAATTATATCCAATCCTTCCTAGTCCAATTTATTCAAGTGGCCAGTTCCTACAACTTAAGCTCAACTACAAAGACTTGCCTCTCCATTCTCTCCAATGGAATGGTATTCTCGTTTCATACAAGGCGGTTTCAGAAGGTAAAGTATCCAGGTGACATGATGTTATGTGTTAGGAATAGTAATAACCTAATGAAATATAACGTTCTTGAAGTTTGAGTCTGTAGGCAGGCAACTTTGCATGAATGCTAGACTGCATTGAGTGTATGGCACAACCAACGAAAAAAACTTTGTGGGCAAAAGGTCTCAAGTTAGAGTGGCCACCATTTAATAGTTTCACTTGTCGATTTTAAATAGATCTAATTACGATGAAAGTTCATCATATTTAGATGCTTTTACCAGTTAGAATTGTAAATGGGCGAGCTAGTTGGACATGTTTACAAGAACGTTTTTGTTTTGTATGTTGTTTTACGGAATTCGTTGGTCGTTATTTCTGTGAAACGCGAAAACAACCTTGGAACAACTTACCTTCAGCCTTTTGGGATGGTGCCTTTAAAGAAGAAAGACAGCACTCATTGATAATCTTATTCCTAGCACTTGATTAACGTGCAATCACCTGGATTTCTTTGCAACGTTTTCGTTTTTGCGAGCTAGTCAGAAAAATCAGATGTTGTCCTTGCCTCGAAAAAAAAGACCATCCTTAATTCTTGAAACTGTTTATTTTCTACATTACTATTACAATGCTGATATCTGTTATTAAAGTGAAAGAACCTCAACAAAATAAATGATATTTTGCAGGAATTGAATTATCCTTGTAGTATAGCTAAAGTAGACGCTTAATATTGCCTCTCTTCGAGTTCGTTTGGCCGTAAGTTTTTTTTTGAGGAAACTTAGTTTCACTTTGGCAATCTTGGAAAAGAACGGAATCGAGCTCGCCCTGTGATATTCTGTTGTGTCCTCATATTCGCAGAGCTCCAGTTGCAATTGCTGTCACGATTGTCGTTTCAAAGAGTGTTGTAAGTTTTGTTTTTCTTTGAATGGTTAATAGTTTTCTTTGTGAATACCATGGTCACGCGTATAACAGATAGCTGCAACAATCAGTCTGATAGGAGTTCGGAAAAGCGTTATAGCTGGCTTTGGCAAAGATCGAATTGATAAAACTAAATGAAAATAAATGGATGAAGAGAAAAGTACTTGCCAAACGAAAACCTTAACCATCTATACTCACCACATTTTGCACAGGACCTCGGTATATATTTTTTTCATTTCAATTCCAAACATTCTTTTGGATAAACAAAGTAACAAAACGCTTTGGATTTGACGTTTTCAGTTTATTTTTTTTGTAAATGTTATATATTTACAAAACTGTGCAAAAAACAAATCTAGAAAAAAAACATAAACATTGATAATATTGAAGTGATGCTAAAAGTGTACTCGAAGTTAGGTCTTCACTTGTGATTGTACGCATTATATTTGTGATAAAACTATTTTGAAGTCAGTTTTTACTGTTTTCAACATAAAATGTTCAGTGGTCATTCAGCGGTGTCCTTGTAATAATTACGTTTACCCATTTCTTCCAGTGCCGCCTCCAACACCGGGGATTTGCTCACAGAACAACACTCCAGCAATGAACAATGACATCCAATTGAGCGACTCCTCTGGCACTTTCCGGACCCCTAACTACCCCAAGAAATATCCTCGGGCAATAAGCTGTACATGGAAAATCACTGCTCCCCTTGGTAAGAGGGTAAGACTTACCTTCAGAGGAGAAAATTCCGTGGGGTTTAAAAGTGAAGACTGCCTTTCTGGGAACTATGGCTATGTAGAGTTTCGTGATGGTCTCTCATCAAGCAGCAAGGAGATACGTAGAAAGTTCTGTGGTAAAGATTTCCCCGCTGCTGTTGTATCGTCGGGACGAGACATGTTGGTGCGGTTTGTTTCCAACTGTATAAGCTCGACCAGCGATGTCGGTTTTGAAGCACATTATGAGGCAGAACTGACAGGTTTGTTGTAGTACTTCTTGCCTGATGGCGGCGGTACGTGTATGTGAACATGGGGAAGGATAGATGTAGGTTTCTTTACGACTGTACAACAACAAAAATATTATCAACAACCCAACACGACACGACATCTCAAGTTGCATTTGAGAAAGTATTAAACGCAGAGATAGGTGTTTGAAATAAGGGTAACTGATGGCCGCTTAAAAAACCTAAGCATAGGAGTTAAACGAGCTAGACAGCAATTTTTTTTCCTTACCAGTTCCATTTTCTATATCTAGATTTCACTAGTCCTAGATTTGTAAAGCGCCTTGAACTTTTTCAAGGCTATGTGCGCTACATAAGTATAATTTTCACTTTTGTTGTTACTATGATAATTATATACTATGTTTAATGAAACTAAATGTACGGTTCTCTACCTGCCAGGTGGCACAATCGCCCTGATCGTAGTGGTGGTTGTGTTGTTGGTATCTGTCATCGCCGTGGCGATATACTGCGTTTGGAAAAAGAACCGCTCAAGTTCCGGTGCCGTTTCCAACGCGGCGTAAGCTGAGGTTTCGACAACCTGACCTGGAAATTGTGCCGCTCAATCTACAAGTAGAAACGAGATTTCAATTAATACTTAAGTTTTCTTTTGTTATTATTTATTGATATAATGATTACTATTGATATTGCTTGGTTTGAGCCACACTTAAAGTGCTCAATGCTATGAGCAGCCGAGCTAAATATAAAATCTGCAGTAAAATCTGACCTGATGATCACCAAAGGCGTGAAACTTTAAAGTTGTAACGTTTTTAAAATACCCTTAGATTTTACTTTTGTCTTTATTATTATTACCATTATTATTATTGCTATCATTATGATCATTATTATTAATGTTTACATTTATATGGGCTTATATAGGGATACGTTTGTTTTTTATCATCACTTTATCTGACAGTTTCAGGGTGCTTTATGTAAACGTTGGTTTTTAGTCGGCAAATCATGACGACTGCGCTGAATATACAAAGGAGTGCGCATGCTTAATAACGAAGTTCTAACAGTGTGACACAACAACTGCTGGTCTGCGCATGCGCGGCGGGTTATATATAATGATCAAATTTTAAATTTAATTCTATCATTAAATTGGATTAGAATAGCCTAAAGTAAAAAAAATATATAAGTGTTGTACAGTTTTAATGGTGTTAAATAAAAGGGCTCAGTATGTTTTTCGACTTTTTTCAAAAGTGTTTTGGTTAGAAAAGTTCGCGCTAAGAACTTATCGACGTCTCGATGTCGATTTGACACCATTATCGAGATATAAAATGAGTGGAATGAGCGGAGCTGATATATATACAGAATAAAAATATACATATTGTTCTTAAAATGCTCTAGGGGGGGGGGGATATTTGATGCTAATAAAGTGAAAAATGATGTAAGAAACAATAAAATTACAGCGAAGCAATGTAAACAAGAGGTATTAAAAAAGCTTTGAGCTAACAAACTCAAATCAGTAGTTGTCCTGCCGTTTTTCTCATCAATATTAACTGCAATCTTATCAGTAACAGCTGTAAAACACTTTCAAAATGATACAAAAGTATCGGAATCTTAAATGGTGTAAAAACTTGTTGCTTTAGCTGATCTGCTGGAGAAAAAACAATTTTTGATTTCACGCAAAAGGTCTGACAAAGGACATTGATTGAAGTTTTCAAAAGTTCAGCTTCCGAGTACAAATACGATAACACCAAATTTTAAACATTATTTTTAACAGATTATACTATGATATGAATAACCTGGTATCCAGTCTTTACCCTCTGATGGCTGATGGCTCTTACAGTAAATATTGAATTGACGGTACTAAAAAATAGGACAACTGGTACATATACCCGAAATTAGTAGCACACGAAAATCCTAAACATGTTCGTAAAAACGCAGAGAAAAGTTATTGAAAACTTCAAACCAAGTGTACAACTTTGTTACTGAACAGGGGCGAATATCGTATATGTATTTTATATATTTATGACAATTTTTAAACAGAGATGCACAGTTCAGCATAGCTGGTTTGAGTGGGGCTCTGTTTTAAAGCAACTTACCATTAAAATACGTATTACAACACAAAATTATAAAGTTAGAGAACACAAGACAAAAACAGTGAACATGTACATAGTATAGGTGTAAAATAAGTTGGTTAGCTGGACCGCAGATGTTTTTCACCCCAGTCTTGAATCTAGTTAGGTCATGTGCCCTCCTCAGGTCCAGCGGAAGGGTATTCCAGGTCTTAGCGCCGTTGAACCTGAAGGAGCCCTAATATATATGTATATGTCCTTCTCGCTGCTTACTGGCTATGTTAGGTTTGCAAGGTATTGTCACAGTGGTAAGATGTACAGCTTTCAAAAACAGTTCTGTGAGAGATACCAACAGGAAACACGATCATCTGCTTGTTGTTGTCTTTAGCATTTTCTGTTTTTGTTCTTTCTTTCTTTTGCTATTTTCTGGAGTGATTGTTGCCATCTCCTTCAGATTGTCTTTGCTCTGACATGCCATTGTATTAATTTTTACGGTTTTCAAAGAGTCCTTGTTCAATCAGTGATTGAAGGGCACTGATTGAAGGGCTTGCAAATGAAACTCTGCTTTAAAGTGTCTATTCATCAAACTTTTGACCCTTATTTTCTCCTTTTCGAATAGTTCGTTATTTTGTGGTTGTTTTGGTATATTACAAAGGAAATTCGATGAACGGGAAGTTATAGATTTTGAAGCTGGACGTCAGTTACCTAGCAATAAAAAATTGCGAATTCTGTCACGAGCTCTCACACCCTTCAAGACATAAGTAGTGGGATCAGCAGAGTCATGTTTCGAAAATCATTCTGCATGTATACAATCGATAAACGACGTAAATATATTTGAAATTGTAAGTCCCCAAGATGTCTCAAGGGAAGTTGAGTCCACTTCATCACGATCTGCCATAGACCGCGGAGCTACTTTGAAAGTGGGGGAGGGAGGTTGGGGGTTGGTTAGTGACTCAAAGTGGGATGGGGAGGGGGGAAGAAAACTTTTTTCTCAGTAACTCTTTATAATTTTCAAAAAAGGTTTGTGTGTGTGGGTGGGGTGGCAATTGCCCTCGTTGCTCCCCCCACCCACTTCCCACCAGCTCCGCGGCCCTCGTCTGTAAGCACTGCCAGTAAGGAGTCATCAGAAAAGGGGGATTTAACTTTTAATCCGTTCGTGTTTCTGCCTTATCAATTTGAGCCACTTGCTCCGGCAAGTTCAAGAAACTTGAAGCAGTAGCGATAATGAGGTTGATGAAGATGGACGTGATGCAAAGGGCCTATTTCGGTCGGTGCTGTGAACGATTAGACAACGCTGGGGGGAGGGGGGATGATAGGCCATAAAGCTATTTCTGAAAATTTCGTGGGACTATGAAAATTTTTCAAAAAGATTGGTGGGCTTTAAAACTTTTGCCAGATTATTTTTTTTTTTCAAGATATGACAAAAAAATGCATGTAAATCAGTGTTGTGTTGTTCATGAGTGTTTTTCACGCGCCTGATGTTCAGTTTTGTTCTGTTTCATATAATTTTTCCGGTTAGGCAATGAGTTTATATAATTTATGAAAGTACATATTTACAGACGGTTGGTGGGCACCAGAATAAGTTTTTAACATAAGTTTTGTCAAACATTTTTTTTCTAGGCTGCATTTCCTTTTGTCCGGCGCATTTAGGTGTACCTGTCCAAAATGCGATCGCGGGAAAATAAATAGAGGACGCCGCTGAGTGTGGCTGCTGTTTGGAAGTAGACCAATACAGGCACCTCTTTGACGGTAGTTTGGAAAGAATCGGATGCATTTTGGAACACGAGGGTTACACGTCACTGACGCATGGAATGGTTTTGAAAGAAGTCGGCCATTTGTTACGAGACAAGCTTAAGAACGGAAGATCTTTTATTAAACGAGGCTCACAAAGTGGAAGCCAGTATGTTCTTAAAATACTCGAATAAAATAACAAGATATATTTATAAACGTGTTCCTGACATTAGATTGAAAGGAAAACTTCCACGCAACCCTATTGCGAACTGAAAGCATTTTAAGGATGAAACTCTTTTTTGGAAATAACCCTTCACTTTTATACCTATATGGTAACGGTTACAGGTCAGTTGCACAACACATCCCATTGCAAACTATAACGAAACATTTATTTGTTTAAATTATTCCTGTACAGATGATATAAATGGCGTGAGAAAGTATGGTTTATACAAGTCTCTAAGTGCACTCGGACATCTGGTTTTTGAAAGTTGTTTTGATCCTTCTTCCTACGTCACGAGGGGCGTGACTGCGCTCGTGATTGAGTTTGCAATTTTTAATCGCCAGGTGCTCAAACATCTATAACTTCCCGTTCACTGAATTTTCTTTGTAGTACACCAAAACAACCACAAAATACCGCACTTTTTCGAGTAGAAAATCGCCTGAAATTAATTTTTACTTTGTTTGATATCATTTTTTCCGGTTTTGCAATGAGTTTCGTATCAGGTATTGATTAATACATTTACAGATGCGGTTGGTGGGCACCAGAGTCAGTTATTAATGGTACGTTTTGAACAACATTTTTTTTCTAGGCTGCATTTCTTTTTTTCGCGCATTTAGGTGTACCTACGCAAAATGCGATCGGGAAAATAACTAAAGAACGCCGCTGAGTGTGGCTGCTGTTTGGAAGTGGGAGCAATACAGGCAACCCTCACCTTTGACGGTAGTTTGGAAAGAATCAGATGCATTACGGAACACGAGGCATACATGTCGCTGACTTGAAAAAAGTCGGTCACTTATTACGAGGCAAGAACGGAAGATCTTATAAGACGCGGGGCTCAAAAAAGAAAAAGCCAGCATGTTTTTATAATATTCATATAAAATAAGACAATAGTTTTATAAATGTATTCCTGACATTAGATAAAAAGGGAAACTTCCACGCAATCCTATTGCGATCTAAAACATTTTAAGGATAAAACTCTCTTTTGGAAATAACCCTTCATTTACGTTTACAGGAACATTTATTTATTGAGTTTACTTCCTGTACGAATGATATAAATGGCGTGAGAAAGTATGGTTCATACAAGTCTCTTAATGCACTCGGACATCTGTTTTTTTTAAGTTGTTTTGATCCTACTTCTCAGTACGTCACGAGGGGCGTGAGTGTTCGTGAAATAGAATTTGCAATTTTTAATTGCCAGGTGCTCAAACATCCATAACTACCCGTTCAATGAATCTCCATTGTAATATACCAAAACAATTACAAAATAACGCACTTTTGAATAGGAAAAAAATTAAGGAATAAACATTTTAAGGTATAGGCACTTTAACGTTGTCACATAGAATCTTTCCTATTGATCTGTTGAAATTAGAATTTGAAGTCGGGAAAGGAAAAATCTACATCAGAGAAGTTTGGTGATCCTTCTGGAGCCATAAGACGTATTGTAGCTTGGCAACTGCTCGACGTTCACTATGCCTTTCTTTCAGCCTCTTCATTGCAGTTTTCTCTTCTTAGATCGGCTCTCCTCTGCTTCTCCCACAACTGAAAAAGACCCCCTTGCAGTGGCTGCGTCTTTGTCATGTTTCATGCACCTTTGTCGTGCGTGCGTAGGTTTCAGCTGCTTCGTCATAAAATCTCACTTCAATTGCTTTCCATAGTCTCTTAGCATGGAGTTGGCACCAAAAGTTGCATTCTCAGGGCAAGAAGGTTTTCTTTCTGACTACGGAGTACTTGTGTATTTAAACGTGTTACTTAACCTTATTTCTTACACATGAGGGGCCTCGAAAAATAGAAGACCCGTAAAGTATCTTCACGCCCGCTCCTCTGCATCAATAATGACCAGTCCCGTGAATTATTGTTTCCATACAAAACGAAGTTGTATGGTTAGTTAACCGAGGTTTGAGTTTAAATAGGGTATTCAGCTGTTTTGTAGAAAAGGGACGATTTAAGAACTTATATACACAGTGGATCCTCGATGATCCGAACAGGTTAAACTCAATTTACATACAGGTCGATCGGATATGCCGAAAATTCGGATAATCGTTTATGCCTTTTCGACGCTTTTCCATGCCCCCTAAAGGGTAGTTTCTAGCATGACTGAAGAGAAAACTACGACAGAAAAGGAAATTACTTTTTGTGTCTGATACTCATGAGAAAATCGTGTTCAGGCCGGAATTAGTCAAGTTGTTTGGCAACTAAATTAAGATCATGCAACAGGATGGATTTTTCGTTCGATTTATTAAACATTTGTTTTGGAAAACAAATGTTTAATAAAAACAAAAACAAAAAAACAAAAAAACAAAAACAAAAACGTAATGACCCTGGTTTGGCGTTAATCGAGGCTTGGACAAAAAACTTTTCGAATTGAGTGGGTGGTGTAATGCATGGCAGTGTATGGTGAGTTCGGTATTCTTCATGCTCGCTTTTTTTCGATTATTCTAAACTTTGACCCAGAAGACCCTGGGAACGAGGACGCACGTTAGGTCATCCGCGCGTCAGAGCAGCTGAGTTAGGTGATGCAGATGCAGTGGTCCTGAAATTTCACCTTTTCTTCACGATCTAGGCTTGTTTGAAATATCGGCGTATAAATAGAGCAAGGTTTCAGAATAAAGAGCCAAAGGATCTGAAGCCAAGCCAATTCGACACCTGACCTTTCCATATCGTGAAGAATACAACGACAGATCGAAGAAAAACGTAATTGCAAACAAACATGGATCGCTGGAAAATTTTCCACCAGCTGATGGTCGCTGTTTTGGTTGGTATCGGTGAGTCAGTCAGTTTGTACTTTGGGGAAATATTTTTTGGTTCAAAGGAGAATCAGTTAGTTGCGATCCGGTATTTTATTGTAAAAACTGAAATATATTTACTTTCAATTGGCTTAGTTTTTTTCCTTATAATTTTATGAATTTTCCGTGTCAGAACCTTCTTAGCATATTTAGATGTTTATCTGTCTTTTCTCTGGTTTTTTCCTTGCTTGAATAGGTTATTCATTTTTTAAAAAATATGTATTATTTTGAAAATAGTTAAAATTTTGACTATAAATTTAATATAAATTTATTTTTCACAAAACATATTAAATTTTTTTTATTTATTTGAAATTGTTTTTAAAAAGAAAAGCCAGACAGATGCCATCAGCATGTTAATTAGAATGATTTCTGCATAGTGTTCAAATTGAGTGTAAAGTCCTTTCAATCCAACCAAGTTGATCTACTTTAATTCTTACAATGTTAGTATTTAATTAGTTATTAATAATTAGTTTTGAGACTGATAGGGGAATTAATGATCCAATAGGTATGGCAACAAGTAATACAAATTTAGCAACTTATCTGATTTAACTTCTTTGCCAGTAGAAGGAATTTACCAGTAATCAGAATAGGCTTTGACTGGCCAGAGCTATTCGGCGCTGGCGCTTGGGGGAGGGGGGTATTTTAGCTTTGATAACAATTGTTATCCATGTCCTTACGCATACATGTTGGTGTTCATAATCTACTTTGATCATGATAATAGAAGCATTACAGAATTGAAAAAAATGGTCCTATTTAGCTTTTCGTTCCATCATTTCAGCTTTCAGTTTAGCATTTTGCCAAAACATATCAGCGCAGACCATTTGTAATGGCAACAGGAGCCAATTTCCGCTTCAAGCAACTTCGGCAGAGGAACGCCACTTCACTGACTGGCAGAATGGAAGTCTCCCATTTAACTGGAACTGTACATGGAACATACAAGCCCCGGACGGCTACATAATAAAACTGACCTTCACAAAGTTTTCACCCTACAAGGCCACAGTAATAAGCTGTCGTAATAACAGCTTTGTCGAGATAAAAGATGGGGAAGATGGTGGAATAGTGAGGAATTCATGCCAAGGACAATTTCTGAACAATTTTCCAATGGCCAAGCCATTTTATTCAGTGAACAACTATTTGTCATTTTCTTTTTCAAGTGGAACAAACATAAATGCAAGTATTTATGTGCAGTACAAGGCTGTGCAACCAGGTATGGTTTGATTATGTGGTGGTTGGCTTAAGGAACCGTGGTAGAGACGGGCTCTGAAAAATTAAAACTACCTGGCGGAGAACAGGGTATTGAATTTCCGACAAATGTTCTCAAAAACAGGGTCAGGGTTTGAATGTCCGCATGGGCAGAACTCCCCTGTCCAAACTCGGATTGAGTACTCACCCAAAGATTTGACATCCAAACTCACATTTTCCAAAATGGACAATGTTTTTTTTTCTAGGCTTTGGACTTGACGATTTTTTATTTTAAATTATACATGTTAATTTTAAAACTGATGATTTTGAGTAGTATTCAGAAGCTCTAGTACAAATTCTTATATATTTATGCAATGGTGATCCGTCCTTGTCCAATTTGATGGACATCCAAATTGAATATTAGAAGTAAAGAGGGTACAGTTTTCTATTGGTATTTAACTAATATAGAGTTTGTTATATACAGAGAGGATAATAATCTATGATGAAATGGAGACTAGAAGTTACAAGTACACTTTTGAAGTGGTTAACACAACATTTTTTATGAATTAGCACAGCGAGTGAGCAAAATAGTTCTTATGTGGTTTGAGGAAACAAAAGTCATTTTTTCAAGCTGCAGTTGTAATTTTCATATTATTCAATTTTCGTTTTATAAACTAAAAGTTAATAAGTTTTTGGAAAAGCTTAATTAAAAATAGTTTTCTGTATGAAAACTTCAGAGAATTTGGAAAATGTCTGAAATTGTCAAAAACGTTTTCAGAAAGCTTTTGACAGGAAATCTTAAGAAATTCTTTTCACAAAACTTTTGAAACACTAATTGGAAATTTTTTGGAAAATGATCATGATCTATGTAAGGTATACCACCAGAGTCCAGGATTTAGTTTCATATATCTGTTTATGCGTTAATGCAATTATTGCATTATATATAATGATATATATAGTAAACTTTATTTCCACAGGGTGGCCCATTCAGCAACGAGGCTGGTATCCAGAGGGGCCCTGCTTAAAATCTTGAACCTACAATATTATATATACGTGACAGATGGACTGCAGCAAAGAGAGGCTTGTTCCTTGTTGAAGTCTTTATTGCAGATATAAAACAAATTTTCGAACGTTTCAAACGTTTTTCATCAGTTATATCTGAAAAAACTATATTACAAACAAGATGAAGTTAAAAAATTTAACAAGAGATAAAGTTAAAAAATATCTAACAAACTGGTATTCTACCAATAAAAATCAAAGCTCATAAAAACTTTACATGTTAAAAAAGCACGTTGTGGCTTTAACCTCAAGTGAAGACGTTGTTTCTTGTTAACTTTTCTTAACTTCATCTTATTTGTAACATAGTTTTTCAGATATAACGCATGAAAAACGTTTGAAACGTTCGAAAATTTGTGTTCTATCTGCAATGGAGACTTCAACAAGGAACA
>JAOBYF010001129.1:0-21662 GCA_025403605.1 Parazoanthus darwini
TACAAAGAAACCTTTGTCTCGAACAGCCAATCAGTAGCTGGTAGACTCATTAATAACAATAAGTGAAATCCTCCTATACAATACAATACAATACAATACAATACAATACAATACAATACAATACAATACTTTATTAATCTCTCCCCAGAGGGGTTTTTCAGAGATTAGGTTTCTATCTAAGAAATTACAATAAAGATTAAATATAAAAATAAGCCGTCTAAGAGTTAAATTGCAATAAAAATTTAAATATAATTAAATATACGCATACATTTACATTGAGTAACAAAAATAATAACAGTACTTATAAGGATACCCAGACCAACCTCTTAACGTTTCTGTCCAAGAGCGATGTGGTTAAAGGAAGACACCTAAATATTCAGTCCGAAGCCGAAAATCGAGCTCGGAACCTTCAAGTTGGCAGTCGGAGATCTAATATCGCTCGTTCAAGTTCCCATAGTTAAATATAGAACAATGGTGAATATTAATGTGTTCAGTTTATCTTGAAGGAATGATTCTAAGACAACTAAAGCTTTGCATGCTTTCAACATTCATATGCTAGTAAGGAATAAATACAGAGCAAATGTCAACGGGAAAAGGGAGAAAAAAAGTGGAACTTAAGTTATCAAAGGCTCTTTGAGAAGTTTTGGAGATTTTGAAGATCACAGACTGAGCTTAACACCTCGCCCTTAACATAACGTATGGTCAACAAAGCGATCGAGTGTGTCCACTGCAAAGTCAATTATAGAATGGCATGGTGCATGTGTAACAAGGGAAATTAATATATGTGTAATTATTAATTTTATTTATTATTTTATTATTATTATTATTATTATTATTATTATTATCATTAATATTATTATTGTTATTATTATTAGTATTATTCAGGTGTTGCAACTGGTATGATGTCTAGCGTATCCATCTTTACTTTTATATTTTTGCCTTATCAAGCTTTTGGTACTAGAACTACAAAACGATGGCGTATTTCTACTTTTCTTTTTGCACTTTTTTCTAGACAAACCTGTTGCGTTTCTGCTTTGCATAACCCCCCCCCCAAAGAAGGCTGTAGCCCCTGTATATGTTATCACTGTTTCTCCGTAAGGTATTAAAAATTCGTGTTCTTCTCATAAACCCGTGGGAATGCAGGTATTTAATTTTTAAAAAACCTTTTCATTAGCTGGAAGATATTGCCGTCATTCCTACGGCACAAGATCCCCGTTTAAACACAGCCGAGTGCGTGGTAGCAGGGCATGGCAGCTTTGATGTGAAGATATTCTCAGGGTTTCGCAAGGTACTGATGCACGTCTGCTGGTTCATTCTCTTCATCTCGGTGATAGTTGGTTATGTTGGGTCAAGTATGTTTATTGAGCAATTGAAAAACATTGAAAAAGAACTCCCTCATAAGATAAACCAGGAATCGATGAATATGGATGAAAATCCGGAAGAAAATGTAAGTGAACAGACAGGTCTAAGTACAAATCAGGAACCGGAAAGAATAACCCGATCACCGCAACAAAATCAAGAAGAAAATAACCGAAATAAAGATAAGGCCGAGAGGAAGTGTCAAACACTCGCACTAAGATTTCTACTTTACGTGGTGGCTGTTCCTGAAGGGATTTTATTAATTGTCGCTTTGCTTGTAGTGTTGGCCGTTGTTCCAGATCAAAGAGGGTTGGCAGCTTTATACCCCGTCATATATTTACTTGTTATTCTCGTGATGCAGATTGTGTATTACTTGATATTTACCGAAAACACTGAAGGTCGGAACATACGTTTGCGCAACACTGTGATTAACTTCACTTTTCAAACAAGTTTTCATCATTTGCTGTGGATTCTTCTGGGGATAATGACGGAGCCACTGTGGGCCATACCAGTTCTCGTCATAATTTGTGGTGTGTTGTTTTGGATCCACCTTTTAGCGTACTACTACATGAAGACCATTACCGACCACTCTGATTGCAAAAAACGTGTACTTATAAGACGCGCAATTTTATTAGTTTTGTGTCTTATTTTTGAATTTTTAGTGTTGGTGGTAGTGACGCAATCGCTCCTTGGAACTGATCCAGTAATAGGTATTGTTAGTTCTGCCTTGACCACTTTTGGATCCTGGTGGATGTCAATTATTGTCAAGAAAAGCATCAGCTCAGCCGGCCCCAATAAGCCATTTTTCCCAGTCGTGCGCAGAACAAAGTAAGGGTTTTGCTGGTGGTCACAGCTATGGAACGCCACAACTGTCTTGTTATAGGATAACAAATCTTTTCGTTTTGAAGTTTCGTAGTAATGTAATGTTTATATCTGGTCATATTGTCTTTTGTTTTTAACATGATATGGTGTGTTTTCGTTATGATGTCTTGAGGTCTCTCCGCAACGTTTTGTAATCTTGCCTTAATGTCTTGATGCTTGGTCATTACGTAATGTGTTTTTATCGTTTAATGGTGTGGATACTTCATTATGAAGTGTGTGAAGGCGTGCCCGGGTTGTGTGATGACGTCATCGTCTCCGCAGCCTGTGTGCAAACACAGTAAAAGAATGCCGCTCTCTGGCACAAATGCTCTCAATTTAGTGGAAGTAGCAGCAGCAAAGGGGTGGTAGTAAAAGGAAAGCAACTTAACCGAAAATGGCCTTGGACATTAAATTTCGTGTGCTTATCTAGTCGTTATCAAGTCAGGTTGGCGTCAACCCCTCTACCACTCTGAGACATGGTGTGGATACAGTCGTAGCTTAGCTGGAGGTCCCCGGTTCGATCTTCGTTGACTCCAACGTCTGTTTCGACTTTCGTCTGCTCCGTGTTACTTGAGCTTTAAAGTGCGCGCCGAGGGCCACAAGTTTATCAGTTGATTACTGTCACGTGTTACCCTTGTTAAATCAGACCGCGTTACCCTTAATTAGTTACGCTAACAGTTGAAAAAGGGTTTACTTGGAAGCAACATTCAAAGCAGTTTGCAAGTTTATTGTTGTGATTTATTACATATTGCGTTTAAGCAGAGCTGTTGATCACAGCTTAAGAACTTGCAAGCGGAAAATCATCTGAAACAACTGATATGATTTCTGAACTGTTATAAGCTATTTGTTAACCGAAACTTTTTTGACCCCTCCCTCCTCTCTATATAACCAGAACCGGGGTTTTTTATGCTTTTTTAGTCAACCTTTCCCATTAATCATCCTCCCCATAAATAATGAACAATCTCTAAAAATCGATCCTTCCAAGCACAGGGTTAGTGCTGACCATCAGCTACAAAAATCAAGGTGTATTCAAGGAGCCAAAATTCATTTTCAAGGACTATTTTTGGCGGGGTATTGTGTCTATAATAATGAAAACTGTCGACTCTGTGAAAGAGCACCATTCGGTTGTACATGTAAAAATCGCTTAATGAACACATATTGCACAAACAAATTTATACAAAAGTGTTCTTTGTAAATTTTGCAACATTTATTTCTTAAACCTGAACCAGATTGGAATCAACAAGTGCAAAATTCAAGCAATTGTCAAGGAGTCTGTGATAAATTCCAAAATTCAAGGGCTTTTCAAGCGCCCTTGAAAATGAAAACAAAATTCAAGGAGTTTTCAAGGAGTTTAAGGAGTAGCACGAACCCTGAAGCATATGCTGGTAGTGTCTGCAGTAGAACGTAATTGTTTCGGTCTTGAGGTAATGCATGAATTCCGATTTGTAAAAATGTTAAGTTTGTATGGTATACATGTATTATGTCCATGATTAAGAGTTAATATTTGAAAAATAAATTTGATTTGGAACTTAAAAAGCTTTGTTGTAGTTACTTAATATGAATTTGTTCAAAAAAGCTTGTGGAATGTTCTTGAGTATATTAGAATTCTGATATGAAAAACAGAGTGTACCTCAAACTTGTTGTCTCTTACTAGTTTTATAGTAAAGGTGTGTTATTTTAGAAATACCATAACACACATTTTGGTGTGTTTTCTGGTTTATAGTAAAGGTGTGTTAGTTTACACACCCTAGTCAGTAATACCTTAACACACCTTTTGGTGTGTTTTTAAGGTTTATAGTAAAGGTGTGTTAATTTACACAACTAAATGAGAAATACTTGAACACACATTTTGGTGTGTTTTTAGAGCACATCAAGGTGTGTTACAAAACATACCAGGGTGTGTAGAAAAACACACCTTTTCATAACACACCAACAGGTGTGTGAAAATTAGGACAAGCCAAGGTGTGTCCCAGTGACACACCTTTCATGTGCTCAGGCAACACACCATTTTGTGTAAATTTACACAACAAGGTGTGTTATTGAACATGCTTTGCCAAAGGTGTGTGAACTATGCTTTTAAAATTCTGTGCTCCCACATCACAAAATGGTGTGTTAGTCAACACACCTCTAAAACACATCAAAAGCTGTGTTATTTTAAGGACAAAAGAGTAGTAAGAGGAGTCACTATAGAGCAAAAGTTACTAAAAATAGCCCATGGTATCATCTTATTTTGGCGCCCAATTTAATTTATTCAGACAGGGTATTAATTTCTTTTAATGTATTCAGTAATGTGGCGCGTGAATTAACGGTTTTGAATTTGATTCGCAGGGCGCAGGGCGGCGGGGCGCGTGACGGGTGAGCGGCGAGGTGTGGACAGTAGGATTTTAAATTATAAAGTATAAGTAATTTAAAGTTAAAGGTTATTTGTTACAAACTTACGTTATGGCACGTTCTAAAATAGGAAAACGTGCACGTAAAACGAAAAAGAGAAGGTCTAAAAAAAGACGCGTTCAGAAAGGAAATGGGATGAGTAAGACACTTCGTAATGTACCAGACTGGTATAAAAAGGCAAATGGAATGAGGCAACCAAGTCGTCCCGTACCAGACTGGATTAAAAAGGCGCAATTATACGGGTTAATTTGAATAAAGTAAGATGTATTTGAACTTTTAACATTATTTGTCACAACATGGCACGTGCTAAAGTACGAAGACGTACACGTAAAATTCAAAAGAGAAGATCTAAAAATAGACGCATTACAAGAAGGTCTAAATCACAGAAAGGCGGCTTTCTTTTAGCCCTACCGTGGCAGAGTTTATTCAAATAAGGTATAATGTATGTATATAATCCCTTAATCATAGAGCGTGAAATGCTACGGTGTAATATGTCTCTAAAAATAGATCGTGTGCATATAAACCCTAAAACGGTGGAACTAATAACTTGTGTTGTAGTAGTTAAACCGATAGAGAGTGTCTTTCCTATAATGATTTCTTTAAAGAAAGTATGTATGGTGTTGGATTTCGAAGGGTTTCAAATATGTAACAAGTTCATAACAAGAGAAATGGGATGGTGCAATTGGGATACCTCTAGTTATGGAAGTATTCATTACAAACCTCCTATTCATTACAAATGGTTGGCAGTTGCAGATCAACGACTAGTCCGTTACGTCAGACGCAACATCCACGGTTTGTCATACAGCCCAAGTAAGGATGTAATTAACCCACACCCTGTCGAAGATTTAACGGAAGACCTTAAGTACATCTACGAACTGACAAAAACACCGGACAGAGTCGTCGTCGCTTACAAAGGCGGACAGATTGAGAAGAAAATTTTAGACGAGTTAAAGATTCCAAGCGTTAATTTGGAACGCTTTAACTGTCCAAAGTTCAATTCTATGACGCGCCTAAAGAATGTAGCGTCCTGCGGACATCACGATGATCCTGCAAAACATCACTGTCCTCTGGTAGAATGTTTTCACTTTGCAAAATGGATGAGCAAACAATTCAACTGATCACGTGGCATCTTCGTTATATGAACACACCCTTGTAATGTAATACTTATTCGTCGTTGTGCAATCATGAGACGCAGAACTCGTAAAAAAGCATTGAAAAGAAACGGTAAATCCCGCCGCAGAAGACGTAAGCAAAAAGGCGGGAATTTTGGAGATGACCTTTTAAGCGCCGCTGAAACCGTTCTACCATTTTTAGCGGCTTTGCTATAATTTATATAATTATGCAAACCGTGTGTGTATATATGTTCCGCACAGAGCATTGGTCTGGCAGTTCAACAGCAGCAACAACGGAAGATCAAGCTAGCATTTGGACGCGAGAAGAATGAACCCCAGTTTTCCCACATTTTATAAGGGAGTGGACGAGGTGGAAATGTATGATAATTCTTCACACGACTACGGACACGGAAACTACTATGGATCCTTCAGTGAAGTGCGAAACGCAGGGGAATACCGTGCTCGGGCGCGTCCTCAAGCTTATTGTTACCGCCCTATCCAAATCAATCCAGACTGGATGTTTGAGCCCAGCAAGAATCTTGAGGGATTTCCTGAGGAACATTGTCACGCGCTCCCTCCCAACTTCAAACCGTTCTCAGTAGTTCCGGGGTCAACACCTGTCATCTTCCGTTTTGAAGACGAAGTTTTCTACAACACGCGTACAGGAGAAAGATACTTCAAGAACAGATTATGGCACAACTACCCCCCAGGTCTTCAAGAGAGAACAACTGGGTTGTTCGTTAATAAGTTTCCTCCCGAGGAGGCGCAGTTAACCCCCTATTCTGTTGTGCCGGGATACAGTCCTCCAATCTATGTCTATGATGACGAGGTACCTGTCGACCTGTCTCCAGAGTACTTGGACTCCATACCGTGGGCCTGTGATGTCATAAAACCTAAAGAACCCCGCCTTGGTGAAGCAAACGTCTTGGGCAAGTTTGTCTCGTCAACAGAATTTCCAAGAGATCAGCAAATGACTGTCGAGCAGGCGAAAGCAGCCCTTTCAAACAAAAGATTTGGCTTCGAGAATATCAAATGACTGTCTATTTGCTCTGTTGGAGACCCTACTTTCAAACAAGTGAAAGCTATCCTTTCAAGCAGATGTGTAACAAGCTTAGGTTAAAGTAAATAAAAACAACTGTCTGGTTTACAACTTTGTTGTTTATTTGAGTATATTACATTTCAATCTTTCAACGTTTTGTCTAACAATTGTTTATTTCTTTTTGAGTAGCTTCTTGATTCCCATTTCCGTTCCAGCACTAACACCTGCTTTGGCGGCTGACTTTAATAAGGTTTTGGCTCCTTTACTTGCTACCGCTTTTCCCGCTCCTTTAAACAGCTTCATCAGCATAGCAACAGGGAATAATCCTCTTCCTCTTTGACTGTAATTAAAAAAGGTATTATTAATAACAAATAGATTAAAATGAGTTTATTTTAAAATTTAACTAAAAAAAGGATACATACCCATAATTCCTTCGTGGTACACACTTCTGCACACCCCCTGGGCAACCTCTTATTCTTCTTTTACGTCTGCTGGTAGAACGAGATTTTCTTTTAGTACGTGTGGACTTCCTTTTAGACCTGCCCATCTTAACAGCTTGACAGTTTCAATTGAATTAATGTTAATATGCGGTCGCACATACCTTAATAATTATCCCAGTCATCCAACCAACTTTTGCCACTTCTACTTCTTTTTCCTTTAGCAACTCCTTGTTCATATTTTGACCGCGTCGTAACACCGTCCGAAGTACCGGCACCAAATGTGGTAGGGCGTGGAATTTTACTGGGGGTCATTTTCCCTTTTTTTCCTTTTTTTCCTTTTCCGGTAACAGCAGGTTGGAGTGGTTGTGGCGGTGGAACATGTGTCGAAGGTGCAAAAGTTACACGCCCCCGTTCGGAATTAGGTATGCGTGGGGGTTTTACTTTCGGAGGTTGTATTCTTACTCCGCGGTTCTCGCTGTATTCGTAAGCGTCACGTAATTGACGCTTCTTGAAGTTGACCTGATTGAGAAGTTTACGTCTCTGATCTGACGACAATGTTTTGTCCTTCCATATATTCTGCTCCGCTATAGTATATCTTGCTAAGCTTTTCAGTTCGGGGGCTATATTTAATCTCTCTCTCAATATTTCAGCATCTTGTTCAATAGGGTATAATGCCATACGGGTTGTCATTGCGTATCGGGTTATGCGTAGAATCTTCCAATCAAATCAGATTGTTTAGGGGTCGCAGGTAGTGCAAGACTCTACAAGCTGCTAACGATACCGTTCCCTTGCTGGTTGAGGATCCTTCTAACCTTTTCCAAGGGTGTACGCCGATTAATAACTTGTCGAAAGTATTTGTGATTTCCCTCCATCTTTGCCGCACGAAGTACATTTGCAGGCATATTAAATGACGTCTTCTGATTGCGTATGGCATTGTGTAATACTTCCTGCACAGCACGTATTTGTCTATCTGTAGCATTTCTAATCATCTTCTGACGCGTTTTCACATTCTTATTCTGTTGTAATCTGTTAATAAACTTGCGCTCCAATAACATTTTAGGTATCTTGTTCATGACGACTCCTTGTTAACTTGAGAAGGGTGAAAATCGATATTTCCCTCTGTACTTTTTAACCTTTCTCAATTTCAAGATGACGCAGGTCTCACTGTCCTTGTCAACGATGTGTTGTTTCTCACTTCCTCGAAGCTCAACTTTGATATGATCTATTTCGTTCTTGACAACTCTTTTGAAGGTTCTCTTTTTAGGACCGTACTTGACATGCCTGTTCTCTCCATTTGGTGCTGCAAGTGTTTCTAATACAGGCAGTTCCGCCTCACCAACAATTTGATTCTGCAGAATGTCACAGAATACGTGCAAATTCTGTAACGGTTTCTCTTTCATGGGAGGTATAACAATGGGTTCCTCCCCATGCTCTTCTTCAAATTTGAAGCTGTCCAACCAGAAAATGTCACCCGTTTGAACGTAATACTCATCACCCAGCAGCATTTTTGCAATTGCGAACGAAACTCCAACAGCTACAGGGCTATCAATCAGGATTCTGTCCTCCAGCACATTCCATACAACGTCGGGATCAATTCCCTTTGACAACATACTCTTTATCTCAGCTTGAACTCTGCCTGCAACATGTCTTCTCTTTGTAACCCTTTTTACATCTGCAGGGAGGATTTCTTTCTCAAATAGGGTGCTTCCGTGAGACAAGTCTTCAACAATGTACTTCTTTTGAGCGACAGTAGGGTCTGACGATCTCAAGAAGACCTTGTATTCCTCTCTTTTAGTAGAAATTGTTGGAATGTCATTCTTGACAAAATTGCAACTCTGAAGTGAAGCTTCCCACGTACCGGATAGATCAAGTTTCTTAGGAAGCTTAGTTACAAACTGTTCACTCGTTCCAGCAGCATTGCTGCTTAGAAGAGTTATGATGTGTTCCGCTTGCTTTGAATTCATGGTGTAAAATGATCACAAATCTGCAGCGACCATCCTTTTAGCCCATTTAGGCCAATTCTGAGATGGATTACGTATGCCATATTTGAAGGGTCGTATTCCATAATAATTAACAAGGGGATTAAGTTGCACAGCGCGCCTTTTCAAACGCTTCTGATTTCTCGTCTTTCTCTTCATATTTAACCACCACCTCTGCCACGCCCTCTACGCCTTCTACCACCACCTCTTCCGTTTAGTGTCCTCGTCCTTCTTGCTCTTAACACCCTCGGCCTATCTCTATCGCGGTATGAGACGACAACTGTTCTATATTCAGTTACAGCACTAGGTTCCGTTCCATCTCTCCTCCTAAAATATCTGAATGGCTCGTTGTATTCATTTTCATATGGTTGATTGAGTTGATCGAACGCCTGATTGACATCTCCGTCAGGGACCTCGTTCAAACGGTCTCCTAAAATGCGATCGATATCAAATTCATTGTTTTCATCAGCTTCGATGTGGGGGTTAGGTTGTGGTTGAGGTGTAGCAGATCTACTTCTCCGCCTTCTTCTAGGACGTTGTGTAGAAGTGTCATCATCACTGTCACCATCTAACACACCTCCAGGCACATAATCTGCAAGAGTTCTGCCACTTCTTCTTCCAGTAGATGTCGAGGGTTGATTGTAAAGGTCATCCAACCCCTCATTGGCAATACGTATGGGAGATGATGGAGGTTGACTATAAAAACTTAGTTGATTGTCTGGATCCGCGTATTCATCCATAGGGCATGAAAACTTTACCTATGTCCATGCGATGACAAGCATACCAAGCAGGCACATCTTTCCTCACGTCGACGTGTGTGTAAGCTGGTTTAACTTTTCCCGTTCTCTTTTTAGTATCTTCTGAGCAATCTATATTTAGTGTTGCCAAATACCTCAAGTGCTCTTTCCAGGCGGGTGATAAATTTAGCACCTGCCTTTTCTCGTTGAATCCTGTGACACTTCTTTCAAGAAGTCTTTCAACTTCTGCATTGCATATCAGACGGTCCAGGTATTTTATGACTGCAGGATTGTCCCTTTCTTTTACATAGGCCTTCTCAATTGCATCCAAATATCTTAATATGCAATTGTTTGGCATACATACACATTCCAGATATCGGGTCTTAACAGGACCACTGCCCAACATGCATTGGAATTTCTTTTTATTGCATGGGAAATACGTCATTCCCTTTTCCCATCTGTTGACATGTAATGTTGTCTCCAAGCATGTGTCACACAGGGAAGCTTGCTTTATCTCCTCATAAATTGAACTTAACCTTTCGGCCTTTTCTTGCAGACGTGCTGACCTTCGAACGTTTGGGATGGGAATAGGCTCTGTTTTTGGGCGTTTCCGTATAGGTTGAATCCTCTGCAGAGGAATGTCCCACTTCCTTTTCGGCATATTTTCTTTTCTTTCCCAGTAATGAATCCGGTATAGGAGTTGCTTTAAATACGTGTACTATTCTTGGACCCTCTCCTGGCAATATGCACGATTGAAGACGTACTTCGTCTGGTGTACGCTGATGCTGGTCAACAAATAAATAACCGTAATTGCGACCTGTCGCTTGCTGATAGGCCGTATACGCATCTTTCACCTTGCAGGGGTACATTTGACTTAAGAAATTACGCACCCCCACAGTGTCTCTCGGGTTCTTCATCATGACGTTGTAATGCGTATTCAACGACATTGTTCGACCGTGTTTCCCACCAGGAAATGGGTTTTGAGCAATGAACACGCACGAGGTGTCATTATGATGCGTACCTTTTGTAAATATGTTCACAACAGCATCATCGTTTTTAGCATCATTCATCAAATCGTCAAGCACTAGTAGACCAGGTCTCGCATTCGGCGGAAAGAGAACCCCTATAGGTTTTGTAGGTAGACCTTTGATAAATTCTACACCATATTTCGATTTCAACCTGTCAAATAGTGGGGATTGCCAACTGCTTCCGTAACAGTAAACAATCTTCTTGGGAGGTCTGTCAAACATCAACCGCTTGTTGGCAATGAGCTTTTCCAAAAATGTACTCTTTCCAGACTGACTAGGTCCGGAAATCATTATATTACAAGGGGTCTTAATCCTTGCATCGAATCCTTTCGTTGCGTTCTCCATCACGTACGCTTCGAAATGTAATGCAGATGGTTTTCATGTCTTCTTTTACTTCCTTGCACGGGTTCATGTGACGTCTTGTATTTAAATTCTGGCAATCTCTTGTTGACAAATTGTTTAATGTATCTATCATTTGTGCGAAGATTAACAGAAAAAGTGTTATTAATTATAGAGGACATGTCCTTTCCCTTTGCACGCATGTACAAATAGCCTAAGGCGTAGTCTCCGCACACGTTTGAAAACAAACTTTGGAATTGTTGACCGTTCATCTTCTGATTTCCGCACTGATTAAGAAATGTTGTAAAGTGTGAAGAATATGTTTCCGGTGGAAGTCCATAACTGTCAAAAAATTCAACAGTATTCCTTTCTTTAGGAAAGTAGAATGCAACCCAATGCCTTCCGGGTTTGGTGTCATCATCAGTATTAGCCACAAATCCTATGGGTCTGTCTGTATCCGGTATGGGGTGTTTTGGTAAACGATTGGCTGGAAAAACACCTCCCCACTCCTTCCCTAGAACCTTGTTACGTTCTGCGCGCCTCGCAATGTTTACCGTCGTAAGCATATTCAACATGTGACAAACAAATGCGTCTAACAGTTGTATTTATTTTTACATTTCTATTTCAAACAGTTCATTTCAATTCTGTTGCAGTTCTGAGGGTTTGTTTACATAGGGTAGATGCAATTTCCGTTGGAATCTATTTCCATCATTCTGGGAAAGGATCCTTTGCAGACAACTGACATTGCGGCTGCAGTGGCATTAGCAAAAGTGATCTCAAATGACAGATTTCCCGTCAGCTGCTCGCTGTCGATACCTAGAAGCTTCTGCTTACTAGGTGTGAGATTGTAACGGTAGACGAGGTAATCTGTATTGAATTCTGCCTGAGTGAGGTCAAGACCTGGACCTTTCATGGCTGCAGAACCGTCTTGAAGGAAGAAGTTGGCATACGGTCTGAAAGAGTTGATTCCGTCAAGCCTGTCCATACCCTCTTCAACGTCTTGTCCATTCAATTTAACTTTCAGAGAGCGGACTCCGTTACGTGCTATCTTGTAAAAGTTCAATGGATATGACCCAGCAGCTCTGGCATGGTCTTGCACAAACACAAGGAGTTCATCTGGCACTTCCCCACGAAATATGTCATTTCGTGTTTCTTGTACAACACCCACCGGTAGAACAAACGTCTGTAAATGATAAGGAAGTAATTAGTTAATTATTAATTTTCTTTTTTAATATTAATTATTTCTTTATTTTATACTTACTTCCAATTTCGTATGCGTCAACGGCATTTTCCACGTCATCTTTTGCCAGCGACTCGTCATAGCATCTAGAACACTTTGAGCAGGTGTCTTGTAGCAAACAAACATCTGAGATTTTTCAATGCCCAACTTCGGACTGTGACCGTCATCATTCCCTGTTGCAATGAAAATCTTTGTGTTGTCGTTGAACCACACGTCAATGTCTATTTTTGTACTAGGAGGCAACAACTTGTCCGTCTTAAAAATGTCTAAGACGGGCACTCCCATATAGAACTTGCGGGTTGCTCCATGGATGTTCCTGAAAGGAAGGGCTGTGTTGGCGGTGGGATCACGAGAATCAAATTCCCCCGACGTGTCTTTATGATACCCTTGCAACTGCAAGTATGAGTCCTTCGCCTCTTTTGAGTAGTTGAATATTGTTTCAAGGTATGCATTTATGCTGTACCAGTCCGCTTCCGGCGTGACGACTGTACCGTTCACTTTAACAACTATCTGCTTGATGATGGTGTGGAAAACATTGTTGGCGAGAAACCCCCGGCCGTTAGTCAAATTGCCACCCGCTCCGTCCGTCACGTAGATGTAAAATCCCATGTAAGTATTGGCCAGGCAGATAAGATCTGTCACAAATTCTCCAAAGGAGAAGGAAACTGGGTTGTTCCCAGTTCTAAGAGGCTCGTAGGTCTGATAACGAGTCTTCAATGTGCTCAGGTCAATCGCACCCGTATCAAAGACATGGTATTCCGACGGTACGACCTTCGTTTTCTTAGCGGAAGGTTGTCCCTCGCTATCTACAGTAGACTGATAAGGTGGGTTGCGTACAGCTGTCCTGCGTTTGACTCTTCTCTTCACCATTTTAAATGAAGTCGAAGGCGTCAAGCTGTCGACTTCCGGTTGTTAGACTTGTTGTTTTGGGTTTCTTGTAAGACTTTTTGGCACCCTGGGACGTTCCCCTTTTCCGCTTCTTTCCTTTCTTCTGCGAAGATCCTTTACTCAAGGCAGCTGCTAACTTTATGACCGTCTGTGCCTTCTTATTGCCTTTAAACAATGAGGCTACAGCCCCAGGCGCTTTCTTTTTTAAGGTCTTCTTAGCTTGACCTTTCAGCGCTTTCTTACTGGCCCGTAGCGCCTGATTCCGTCTATTTTTAAGCGCTTTCCTCGGATCTTTTTTATTAGCCATATCTGTTAACAGTCCGGCGCCCGCATTAAGAACAATAGGGGCAAGAGTCTCCTTGGCAACCGCTTTCCCAACGGGAATGACTGTTTTCATAAGGGGACGCAATGCCCCACCTATACCACCACCTCCACCAACCTGTGTTCCTCTAAAAATACGAATGGGGCCTCCGTAAGTCATGTTCACACTATCTCTCGCACTGCCAAAGTGAGAGACGTCACAGTGTTTTTCAGTTTTAATTCTTTACCAGTATCATCCGTTAATAAAAATGAGATCTCTCTAAACTGGTTCGATGTCAGCGGGAAGAACTGCATATGGTAAAATTCCTTGTTGACGAGAGACTGTCCCGGTTCAATTGTAATCGCCCGTAGGACGTTAGAAATAGAATCTCCCACAGGATGTGCTCTGACGAAGTCTGAATTGATGTATATGGTATTTACGTGTTCGACAACATCGTGACTTGTATCGATCGGTGGTACTGCATTGTACAAGCTCCAATTATAGTACTTCTTTTCAGTAACTCCGTCGGATTCGTATCGTGTGACACGCGGTATTACTTCCATTTGGACCTTTGCACCTGTATTAACAGGGTTTCGCGATGGTAATTTCGGCAGTGTTATTTTTGAAGGGGTCACTACGTAAGGATATTGAGTCCAAAAATCCGGAGCTCTTAAAAACTTAGCATCAAAATTTTCGATTATAGTTGCAGGATTGACAGGTGCAAAGTCTGTCAACCCTAAAATTTGAGCCACCTTCTTGTTTAGAATTAGACCATACCCTTTCCTAAGAACAAGGGTTGTCTTTGTGAACGATTCAATGAGAATTCCTCTCGGACCGCTTATAGCATTCTGAACATTAGGGTGACGTAGGTATTTCTGTATTGCTTGTAATATTTCCGTCGCTGTGTATCCCCCATACTCTCGGATTTCGAGCAATTCCGGAAGAAACGTCATCATTGGGAAGCCGTCCATTCTACTTGACCCGGTTGTTGCTGTAATTTCTCTAAGAACTTTAATGTCCCCCGGATCAGATCTCTCCTTCATAAGAATTGACAAACTTGTCAAACTTCTGTCCGGGGTGCTATTGATTCTTCTCATGTTGACGTGGTAATCGAGAACCCTCTCATCAAAAGCTGTGATGTCTGCTTCTCTTTTGAAAGGTCCATAGTCTTTGTTTTTCAAATGAAACCAGTTGTACGAAGGTCTCGTTTCCGTAACCCACAGATTGGAAGCATTCCCTGCTTCCTCCGGCAGACCGAAGTACTTGAAAAGGTCCTTGTAAATGTAAATGGTGAACCCCTGCTTGATGGAAACAATCTTCTTCTTAACGCTGTCATAATTGAAAATCTTGACACCGTTGAAGACCAGCATGAGCATCATTGCTCCCAAAATGTCTCGGAAGTAGATGAAATTGTACTTCCGGAGGCCGGGTCCTTCGCCCACACCCGTTTCTGCAGGCCGCACATTCCATCCGCCTTTGTTTTCTAGCAGGTTGTAACAATACCAGTCGGTGTGTTTCGTGTAAAACCTGTCATTGGTTGCATCGTCTGGAATTTCTTTGGTGTTGATCCAGATAAGAGGAGTGTTTCTAGGGTCGTCTTTTGCCAAATACACCTGGTTGATGGGGGAATCCCATTGGAGAGGTATTTGGGCTTCCGCCAAAGCACCTTCCCACCTTCCTTCGAGATTGACAGGATCTGCCAAAGGTACTGTAAACTTGGAAGGCGTGTTGTAACCGGTTATTCTGGGAGTGTTACTAGGACAGTGAAAATACTTCAACTCGGTATCTCCGTTGGTCAACATTGTGCGTTATGCTGCACGACTCGATATAACGGTGGCGGCAGGCACCCACGAATTATATTTATCCGGATAGCCGCGCCATTTGACGAGGTATTCCTTCCGCCTTCCTCTTCCCCGCGATTGGATGACTTTCTCAATTCGGAAGACGTCACGTGGTTGAACTCTCTGAAGCTCTTTCTCATAAAAGCTGCCCGTAATGGGGGTTCCGTCGTCTTCCGCTATGGTGTAAGCGACGGGAACGCGGTGAGTGTCCACTCTCGTTATTCTAAATACCTCTTCCGTCCAATTCTGTTCGTAACCTTTGGCGAAAACATTTTTGTCCACCGTGATGCGTACGTGGTCTCCCACCTTGAATTTCGGCTTGCGTTTCTGTCTTCGTTCCATCTTGTCGTAAAGCGTGTGCCATACCTGTTGTGCGTTCTCTTGAGTGACGTCTATAGGTCTCATCTTAATAGACCTGTGATAGGTACGATTGTAGCTGTCGACCAAAGGCTGCACCACTTGTAAGTAGCGGCGCGTCTGGGCGTGCTGAAAGTACCGCCACATGCGCTCTTTCAGCGTGCGGTTAAACCTCTCGGCAATTTGCGCTTTGGTTTTGTTGTAGGTTACGAAATGATAGACATTTTCCTTTTTCAGATAGTCTTGGAATTTGCGGTTTGTAAATTCCGTTCCGGCGTCCGTCTGCAAGCGCTTCGGCTTTCTACCGGAAGTGGTGAAAATGTGCTTGAAAGCGCGTATCAATTCGTCACCCGTCTTTTGCTTTATGGGAACGGCCCAAGCATATTTCGACAACACGTCGATAACAGTCAAGAGGTATTTTACACCCCTGTTAGCGCGCTTGAAGGCCTGCATGTCGACCAAATCGGCCTGCCACTGTTCGTCCATGCCTTGAACAAAGACGCGACTCTTTTTAAATTTGTGTATGACGGGTTTGTGAAGGGTGTACGCCAATTGACCTCGCAACCATTGTTTTGTTTTTGTGGCCGAAATGCCGCGCTTTCGCGCCTCTCTAATCAGCTTGGTTTGACCTCCGAAAGCAGCAACCGAATCGGGATCGTAATAGAGCTTTCGCAATAGCCCGTCTTCCCGGTCTGACGGGGTACGGCCGTTGGCCGTCGGGTTGGTCAAAGGATTCGCCCTCCTCCTCCTCCCCCTCCTCATTTGTCTTCTTCCGACACCGTTCATTTTTAACGACGACCGTTCCGCCGCAACAGGCCAAATGAAATTGTATTCTCTCAAAAAGGTGAGATATATTCATTTGCGGGGTCATTGTATTCCCAACCGTCAGGTATCAAGTACACAAACAAATGATTTCTTTCAATCGATTTTTATTTACTTTATTACTTACTACTTACAAATTCCAGCGTTTCATTTACATAGGTACCCTCGTAGCTCAGTCGGTAGAGCATTGGACTTTTAATCCAAGGGTCGCCGGTTCAAACCCGGCCAAGGGTGTCAGGTTTTTTTCTTTTTAATTACCATTATTTAAATTAATATCCGTAGGGAATAGTTTTAAAGCTATCCTCTATACGTGCGCGCTTGTCGTAAACCAATTTGTACCGTTTGGATTGCCTCACGGTAAACACTTCGCGCGTACGCGCATCTCTTACAATCTTACTCTCGTCCGTTACAATCAATTCTGCATCTGGATTGAAAACGACCACGTCACACATGGATCTCAAATTTAAGATCTGTGCGTTAAGGTAATTGAGTGTGAACCCCCTAATTTTGCACACCTGCTTCCCGCTGTTTGTGCGGTAAGCATAATTTTTTGGTCCGGCCGAGACAAATTCAACAATCCAATCACCCTCATCCAATTCGTTGGTCAACTGACCAAAGTACCGCCCAGTGGGAAGAGGCTCCTCGTCAGGTTGACACGTGTAGATAACACTATCCGTGTCAAAATAGAGGACACGCTCTCCCAACTGTTCCAAAAAGGAATACAAATGCAGCCTTGCTTGTGAGGTGGTGAACCCACCAAAGATGACGTTTGCATTAGACAATTCCTCTACAAACTCTGCCTTTTCGCAATACGTCATGTAAGCCACCTCGTCATTGAAAAAGGTCACATTCTTGACAACATACTTGTCATCAAAGACGCAGCGGTAAAGATCTGCTGCACTAAAACAATACAGTGATTTATCCTTCTGAGGATTCTGCGCAAATTTACCCCACAGGGAATTCAACATAAGTTTTGACAAGTTGCGAATGCCTGCATTGTAAGCAATGTTGGCAGGTTCTAATTCTATATCTTCATGCTCAAGATAGTCACGCACGTACGCCTCCTTGGAAGCGTCATCATCACACCCACTAGGCCACCCCGAAGCCTCTTGCTTCTTTTTAGCAAAGGTCTTTACGTACTCGCTAAAGATGTCATTAGACTTCTCCTCCCAATGCCAAACCTCATGCGTTTCTAAAATTACATACCCTAGATCCAAGGCCTTATGCAATTCCGGCGTGTACCATACCCCCGTAATGGCACGCTCACTGTCCGAATGGGTGCACCTTTCCTGCTGCTTCCTGTCCGCACATGTGCGACACAAGGCGAAAAGTAGTTTGCCGTTAAACTTCCACGGCAGAATGGGGTGAAACAACCCCCTCGGTGGCAGAATAGTACACTTCACCATACCAAACACACTGCGAATTGGGGGAAAATTACAAGTGAAAATGACCGGATGTCCCACAGGATAATCCCCAGTCTTATTGACATAGGGGTATAGGGAGGTCACATCACTGTAGAAGATCTTTTCACCCCCCTCCGCAACGCGGTACAGTTGAACAGCGTTTGTCCTGCCACCAAACATCCCCTCCCGTTCTTTCATGGGGGGAACAATGTTCAACGTGTCCATAAACTGCTTCACTTCGTGATCAGTTTCTTTCAACGCTTCCCATTTACACCCCCACATTTCGAAAACCTCATACCCTGCGGCTCGCAGCCGGTGCGCCTTCTTCTCCGTGGCACCATACAAGTCAGCCATTGTTGACCCGTTGACCGTGTTCACCGTTTCACGTTGCGGATAACAGGTAAGACAACCGTGAAAGTAGCACCCGTGGAACTCAAACACCTCCCCACGCTCCTCATTAAACCCGTCCACATTATACCCACACACCCTGGCTTCCCCTTGCAAGTGATTACGCCCCGTGCGAATGGGATAACCGCGCTCTTGCTCGGTATACGCTAACCACTCGTAAGCCTGAATGGATTGAGTTGCGCCCGAACGGTATCCGCCCGGCGGAATCTGCCCAATTGTCTCGGGTTGCAAAAAGTTCGTGCGAAACACACGCATGCACGCCGAGGCGATTGTCAGCGATTCGAAGGGGTTAATTCCGTTCACCTCTTCAAAATCAGCACAAAAGAGCAGACAACACCGACGCAAGATGTCCACGTCAGAGCGACAATACTCAATCAAATCACGCTTCATGTCAAAAACAACCTGCTTATCTCTCTGCTGCTGATGCCACTGCAAAAACGTGTTACGCGCTTCCGAATGCATACTATTCGGACCGTAAAAATGCGCGTCGGGGATGGGACCCACGTAATTCCGATTTGCTTGGGTGTTAAAAAAATGTGGAAAGTAACCCTTTTTGAGCTCCGAAATGCCAAAGGTCTTTGGCATTCGGGACAGTGGCATCATCAGGAAGTTGAGAGAATCAATGAAGCGTATCTTCTTACCAACTTGCATTGAAATAATCTTCCCCCCATTCATTAACGGTGTACACTTGATACCCTTCTTAAGTAACCAGTTCAAAATGAACGACCCGTCATACTTTCCAAAATTGTGTGCAATCACTGTCGTCTTCTCACGCTCGTCCACAAACAACCACTCACAAAACTCCTCATTCGCTCTATCTCCATAAAACACTTCCTCAACACCGTCCGCATTCTGCACAATTACCAAATTGGGAATGTGCTTGCCCGTCTCCTGCATGCACTCGTAATCGAAAAACAACAGGTTGTCCTCTTCGTGCCGCAAATCCTCACCCGTCAACACCTGCATGAAACACTTATGCTTCCACGGAACCCGCTCTTTGCAATTTTTACATTCTTTCGTATAACACTCATGTTCCACTTCCTCCACACGATACTCTTTGTTACACGTGTCACACCTCTTCAACAAATTACACACACTCTTACCCACCTTGTTTACCGCCTTATGCCTGGCAAAACAACCGCGACCTTTGAAGACCCGCAAACAATCACTGCATGACACCTCCTCACCCTCACATACACACTGGCTCTTACACTTTCTACACACAGCAAGACATTTGTGAAGGTTCTTGTTATTGTACCCCTTGTTACACACTGTACAATAATAAACCTTGCCAAAGAAACCTTTGACTGTTGAAATTAAATCATAGTGTCCGTCATGCAAATACAAATAGATGGTTTGTGACGCTTTTACATTACCCTTGTAAATTGGCATAAAGAAATGCGCCTGACTGAAAACCGTTATACCATATTTAGGCTTGTTAAACCCAATATTAATAAATGCTTCTATTCTTTTTACGTCATCCAGAGTAGCAGGTTGATCCGGGTCAACCATAGCGTCGCGACATAAATTACGTGCGTGATATGTTTGATACTTACTACCTTTCCTACGCATATTATGAAATTTGCGCATGCTTTCTCCATTAGCATTCCTACATTCCCGCGCCTGAAAGAGAACAATGCACCTGGCAAGGCACATGTGATCTTTCTTAGTAACGCGCAAAATAGAACGTTTATTTTTGGCAAGCTTTTGCGCACTGAAAGTCTTTCCCGGAGCATGCTTTTGCTTTCTACCCCCTCCCACCGTGACAGACGAGTCTGCCCACAAAACGTTAATCTTGAAACTATTGTCTAGTTTGACATCCATGCCAGATTGAACAACCTTCTTAACCTCCTCGTAAATACGGTCTACAGTTAATTCCCGCATAGGCATAAACGGTAAACTAATTGGTCTGTCGTTCTTAAGACCGTCTACACGCATGACGAAACGTATTCTATCGTTCGGGTTCCCGTGAACCACTTTCGCTAGAATGTTTTCCATCATACGGTCTACCATTTCTAATATATTGTCAACACCCTGAACAGCGGGCATGCCAGTTGGCAAAGTAAAGGTATAATCTTTCTCTACCACTCCAAATCTAGTATACCTTTTGATGTTATCGACAGTATACAGAAGTTCGTTGCCTACAGTCCCCCCCGTCTGATTACGCACAAACTCAGGATCTTGCCAATATTCGTCCCACAGAACACGCTGCGACCCCTCACCCCTCATATCGTCATCAGAAGATGGAGAGACACCTTCTAAATAGGACGGCATGTAATTGGAATCAAGTTCTGTATCGCGCCAGTTTTGAAAAAGGGATAAACCATCTGCATCGTCCCAATCCATTTCATCATTAATATCAAACCAATTGGGAACCATCTATAAAAAGAATGAGAAACAACATTCTTTTCAATTTTCAAAATTCTTTATTTAATCAAATTCCTAATACAGCGTTTCTAAAGGTCACACGCATGCAGATTAATACAAATCATTTTCTAAGTCTAATCCTAATTCGATATACACTCTATTTTTAAAATCGCAATCTATTTGATCGGTCCAAAACTCTTCTTCTATTTCGTTTAGCTCTTCGTATTCAATCCACTCTTTAAGCATACGTTGCCATTCCTAAAACAGTTTAATTCCAGAATTAACTTTTTGCGTCACAGTAAGGATCACAACATTCCATTAGAGCAGAAAGCTTCCTTTTCCAACAGAACGAGCACTAGAAAACAATTAAAAATAATCTATTTTGACACATTTTGCGCAATAACCGTGACAATCTTGACACCCGTGGGAAATTAATTTTTCATTACAGTGATGACAGTTCTGCAAGAAATTGTTTCAATTGTTAATTGAAACAATGTGACTAAAATAATTACATTGTTCATCACCCATATCTGTTGTTACGTCAAACATCCTTTGAGCTTTCAATGGTATAGCAGAATTAATCCACTTATAACCCGAGTACGGACACTGATCACAAAAATAGAACATTTTTATAGGATTTTCTGGCATGGAATGCATAACTCTGCGACACAAGCAGCATATCTGAAATTAAGCAAATTACATCAAGCTAAATGGTGATCCGACGCTATTAACGGATGTGTGACATGAGAT
>JAOBYF010001130.1:0-13683 GCA_025403605.1 Parazoanthus darwini
GTTTCGTGTGCAACGGTTGTTTTCTGTAAGCGACAATTTATTTCCGCATAATTGTGTGACGTCATTTCCGTTCCTAGTGCTGAACAACGATCTAACGACTCATTTTCCCATCCGGGATCTTCCGAACTATTCTCATACCCAGACCTACAAAAACCCAGACTGTGCGAACGACTCCCGTACCACCAGGCCCGTCGGCAGGGAGGGTGCGCGGGGTGCGTACGCACTCCACCCCTCCCCTCACGGACCCAAAAGGTCCGCATTTAGAGGTTTAATAAGACGAGGACAAAGCCCGAATAGGTTTATCGTAACAGTTGACGCTACTCTAAATTGAAACGACTAAAAAAAGCCATAAGTGCGTTCGTCCCATAAATTTGGCTTTTAAGAGTCCAAGTTTACGAAATTTGCACGGATTGCACCCCTCCCCCCAACAAAATTCCTGCCTACGGGCCTGCAGACTCACGAAAACCAGCTTGTCGATCGGGAAGAAACCGCTCGCAAAACCAGAGAAGAACACTAGGTGAATTTTCAGTTTTAACAGTTTATTGGACACTTTATTATGCCTGCTACAAAAAATGCTTGCGTATATAGCCACCGTCGAGTTCGCTCATAGTGTCATCTGAAATTAAGCTCGGCAGCTTCATTGGCCACTGCGCGTTCGTAACTCATATAGCAAAATTCTCTGGTTTTGCAATACTGAAGTTTCTTGCCGAGCGAACTAACTTTATGTTAAAAGATTCAGAGCCATAGTGCCTGCCCTTTTAAGTTTCTGGACGGCCGCCTGCTTCTCGGCTTTAAGTTTATTGCTAACCCGACTGTGATGTTGATCAAAAGCATTTTCTTCTCCTTCTCTATAAAAACTCAGAATGACTTTAGCAACACCTCGCAACCATCTGACATGGAAGGTAACATGCATCAAGTGAGAGAAGTACTTAAGCCGGCTGACGTACACTTGCGCTTTGCACAACTATTAGTACGTCAATCAATGTCATGTACTGTACCTCCTGCCTTGGTATTGTTGTTAGGATCATGTGTGATAGTTCGACTCGCCAGGAGTTGTCCACGGTGTCTTCGAGGTGGCAAATAAACTAAAATGAAGACGGGCACAAGTAGAAATTCTTCTGTTCTTTCCGTATTTCTGCATGAAGAAACAATCCAAATATCAGTTATTATAAAATGACTGAATTATCAGTTATCAGCAAAGTTTTTCGTTAGTTATCAATTATCAGTTATCAGTTAAATTTTTGGGCGAACATCAGCTATCAGTTTAACCCATTCAGACCCTTACTTAAGTTTTACGTTCGATCCAGTAGCGATTCGCGATGCGTCACCCTGTGAGAGCCTGAATTCGAAATAGTGTCAACGTTATACCTCTAAAACTAAGAATTATATAAGCTTGCAATTTTCGATGTTTAAAAGATAACACATTGGCTCGTTCCCATATTCAATTTTGCGGTAATGATAATTTTGTGGGAAATTTTGTCTGGCAGATGTCCCTTCTTGTTTACCCTTGCACGGAAGGTTGAAATGACTGTTTTAATTCGATACAACACAAAATATATTAAAGAATACATTAAACGAACCACAAAGCTGAAGAATTCCTGAGCGGAAGTTTAAGAAAGCTTGGTGGCGGAAATTTTCATTTCCTTTTTGAAGAAAAGGTTTGCTACCAACGGAGAGACCATTTTGTCGTTTTGTTCTTTACATTTTTTTATTGTGTATTATGGAACTATATTTTTGTGAGAGTATTGTAGGTTATATTAAAGCTACATATCTATACATGTAAGTCGCGTGAACCTATCATTCTGCATGAGCTGTTAAAGGGAGCGCAGCTTTGTCTAAAAAAATATGCTGTTTATTATTCTGGCACGTGAAAATGATTTCAGTATAGCATAGAACTACCGACAAAATGTAAATTCGCAGCGATTATAAGCTGGCGCCCCTTTTGTTTCTTTCTTTGTTTGGTGTTTTGCCAAGCCAGACTAAGCCGCGATACCTAAAGTAGATTAAAATTAATAAAAAGTGAAATGATAGTTTTGCGATGTGACCACATTGTAATAATATATGTTCTCGCCGGTCACTGTTTCTGGCAGTCAACCAATCTATTACATAGATATTGATCAGTAAACATGTTTGTTTGGCAATACATGCCTATTTTTTCAACAACCTTTGTCCGTGCAATTTGAAATTTATTGCTGTTGCTTCCTAAAATACACATTTTTCGGACGAGAAAAAGAAAACCTCATGTAATTTTAAAAGCCCTAGAAATTCCTAAAAATTACAGGAGCGGATCCAGAAAGTTTGGTAAGGGGAACCAAAAACCCGAAACTTCTGAGAGGTGCGGCAGAGTTGTTGGACTCCAAAAGACGTCTTTTGCAGTGTTTTTCTTAAAAACTTATTTCCAAATATGTCGACGAAAGGGGGAGAGGGAGAGCAGTGCTCGGGCCGTGGGCTCCTCCCATACATCCGCCCCTGCTGTGCATCATTTGGACGCTTGTTGAATAAATGCCATTAGAAGTTTCAATTCGTCTTTTTGTATTTTAAAACTGCACATGACCCTATTTTGCTGGCTATCATATACAAATGGTAAGCCACGGCCTCATTTAGACAGCGCTCAGGACCACAGAAAAGAAACAATCGCAGCCTCAAATCGGGATAGAAAAGAAGTTTTGCTTCTGTCATTTCAACACGTTAGTTTAGGACATTCCTAGAGATGTAAGTTGCAACACTTTGGTATGTAAAATGTATAAGAATTTACCTAAGGAAGATTAAGTAAGCACTGAGGTTCTTAGAGGTGTTTCGTTCTTATAAGAACGGTAATTCGTGATCAATTTTCCAGCTTTTTATTGATGTTTGCACACAAGTTGAAATTAAAGTATGTTATTGGAACATCTGTGTTCACCAACATAAATGAACAGGCCAAATTGATTTCAAAGAAGGTGAGCGTGAAATAAGAAATTAGGCCCTGCTTCAGATATGGCGCTAACCAGGTTCTTATATACTGGATGCACAAAGTTGAAAATATACTCTATGGTTTTATATTTTGTTATTTGTACTACTGATACTGTACACACTTTTCAGCTGACAGTTAGTGCAAACTGCTTAACAGGAAACCGTAAAAAACTGACCTGCAACAGTTGTTTTCGTCCTAATTGAAATTCCCCTTCATCTTTCAAGTACTCATCGATCAGAGATATGGCAAGATATATGGTTCATGAAACTCTTTAACAGCCATACTTTTAATCAGAGACAACGTTTTTAAAATAACAATTTACTTTACACATATAATTTCTTTCATTTTCGAAGGAACCTGGCCTGTTCTGAAAAGGCGCGACTTGTGATTGGAACATTTTTCTTCTGCTGCATTTGGAATGTGGGTAAGTTTTTTAAAATAACCTGGTAAGATCGTTTTTGCATTTCAAGTTTTTAATCGCAGAATAGCTCAGCAACAGTTTTACTATAGTCTTTTAACATAACAATGCTGTAGCCTCCACGCAAAATACTATTCTCCCTAGTTCGCCGCGAGGGGTCTTTACTCGGAGAAACTAGACTACATACTCGAAAAGCTGATGTTCTCTGGCAACCATGTTGATAATTGCCGCACCATGCTGGGATTGTTTACTCCTGCTCCACAAATTGTAATAATTTGGGCAAATTTATTGTCCAATCATTGAAAATGTAAGAATGCGTGGTGTGTCTCGCATCTGTTGTCACCTGTTTACGAATCGAAGTTTACGGGAAGGATCGAAAAATGAACCACAGGCAAAGTCAACAGACAAAATAGATTTCTCCAAGCCTGAGCCAGTCGAGTCACTTAGTCTACAGCGCCAATACCGAAAATGCAACTATATTTCCAGTGAAAGAAGTTTTCCTCTTCCCCGCACGAAATCCTGATAGCCCTGTCTTCATTTCTCGCAGACATAAACATTTTCATTTCCTCAAATCCCGCGACGCTAAGTTTTGTGTATTTCAACACGGTTTCTCAAAAGTTAAAATTGTTTTCGTGTTTTTTGCACAAGAGAGAGAGAGAGAGGGAGAGCATTTCATTGTATATTTCTTGAGCGAAACCAGCGTTTTACTACATTAAGACTTCGACATATTTTTTACATTGAACTTAAATTTTTGAATCCAGATTTTGTTGGGCGCGCAATAAAAAAACAAAAATCGGTAAAATTACAACCACAATAGGTCCTTAGTCTTTGTAGAGCAAGACCATAGCACTCGGGAAGGAAGAAAAAAGCAGGCACCATCCGAAACATCAATGACTTACCATAGCGCCCGACTCCAGAGCTAGTAGACACATTTACAAAGCATATTCCTAGTTTATTCTTAATGGCGATGTGTGATTTGTTGAAGGATGACGAGAATGCAGACTAGTTTCCCTCTAGTTGCCTTGGAAGCTGCCATAACGTCAGAAATTGTCTTAGGTTAGCTAGATCTATGGTTTCATAAAAAAACTCTACTAAATTGCAATTTTAGAGAACGTCTATCTTTTTGACAAACGTGTCAATTAGAAATACAGTTGCTGCGAAAACAAGGAGAGCAATGTAGTCATCAAGTTATATTTTAATTGTCGGTAGATATATTTTAGTGCCAGCTCTTTTTGTTGCAGAGTACAGTATTTAGCAGTAGGAAATATATTAGGGGAGCCGATTCTCTCCCCCTCCCCCATTTTCTAGTCGTTATAGGGTTTAACGAATGAGCTCTTATTATGGATTTTGTGAGGTGTGTGGAAGTGTTGTATGTGTTGATCCACCTGCGAAATCATTAATTGGCTCTGTACCTTTCTGGAACGCACAGTTAAACTGTTTTGTAGCCACAACTTTACTAAACGGGTTTTTCAAAGAAATACGAAACTACCACTCCGTAGACCAAGAAAATGCATGTTCCGTTTACCAACTTTCTTTATTGTCCGGCAAGTGTAAAATGCTTGATGCACTACCAGCAACCTTTATTTATCGTTTTTCTAAACTTAAATTATTGTCGTTGATATTGGTTCTTTATTTTTTATCATTATGGCTTCTTATACTTTATCTCATCTCATATTTGTATTTCGTTCGTCTCGTCTTGTTTTGTCCTGTCTTCTTGTCTAATGTCTCATCTGCGTGGTTGCTCTGCCGCTCTTCTGGGCTTTTCTGGCTATTCTACTACGAGCTATGGTTGCTCTGCCACTCTCCTTGGTTGTTCTGGCTCTGGTTGGTCTACTGGCTCTTGCTGCTCTACTCCAATTGGCTGATAGTCCTCCCGTGGGACAAATGGTTCCGACATTTTGTAGAGGTGGCGTCAATTTCGTCTGTATGCTGCACCATCGTCTGTGCAAACCTGGTAGGAACGAATATCTACCCGACAGTCTACTCTAGCTCTGAACCACTTTTTTCCAGTAGTGGGCTTCACCCGCACAATGTATCCAACCTGCAATTGGGTTAGCTCTTAAGAAGTTGTGTCATAATAGCAGGCTTGCTTCTCCTGGGCTTGTTCTAGTTTTTTCTGAACATTGGGCACTACCATGGGTTTTCGCTGAGGGCTAGAAATAGGTAGCAATGTTTTGGTTCTTCGGCTATGGAGTTTTTGAGCTGAGGAGGCTCCCACCCCTGCGGTAGGTGTGTTTTGGAAGTCAAGGAGTGATAACTCTGGGTCTTAGCCTGTATCATAAGCTTTCTGTAAGACCCCCTTTGCTGTTTTCATACTATTTTCAGCCTTCCCGTTAGACTGCGGGTAGTGTGGGGAACTAGTAACATGTTCGAAGTTGTAGTTGCTGGCAAACTTTCGGAATTCAAACTGGGGTCCATTATCTGCCATAACTTGCTCAGGCAAGCCATATCTTGTCATATGAGGTTTGAGCTTGTTTACTACTGCGGAAGAGGTTTTTCGACTTAAATTGAGTACCTGTCAGTTGTAACCTGATACTCCTGACCATGAAATTCAAACATGTCAACTGCTATGCTTTGCCAGTGTCTTGCCGGTAGTGCGTGGCAAATCATGGGCTCTTTCTGCTGTTCTGGCCTGTAAGAGCTAAAAGTACTGCATTTGGATATGTATCATTCTTCATTCCGGGCCAATAAAAGGCTTCCCTTGCACGCCTTAACAACCTTGTATGCCTGTGTGGCTAGCATGAAATTTTTCGATAATGCTTTGTTGTAGGGCACTCGGTACTACCACTCTCTCCCCCTTAAATGTCAGTTCATGCTGTACCGACAGTTCTTCTCGGGAAGAGAAATAGCATTGTAGCTTCTTTGGTACACTGGATTCCTTGTCTGTCCATCTCCGAGTAATTAGGCTTGACTTGGCTTGCAAATTCTCTTCCATTTTTGTGAACTGTTTGACTTCTTGAAGCGTTTGGTCCTCGCTGGGTAGAAACAGTGCCATATCAATTGTAGTAGGGGAACTGGTTTCTATTGACATTACATCTTCCCTCTCAACCTGTCCATCACTGCTCGAAAGAGGTAGATATTGCTCTGCTCAGTGTGTCAGCAATGTACATTTCTTTCCCTTTCTTGTAGGAAACAACGATGCCGAATTTCTGAAGGCGAAAGAGCATCCTCTGTAAGCGTTTCGGGACACTGAGTAGACTCGTCTTCATGGTGCTGTCAAGGGGTTTGTTATCTGTGTCCACATACACTTTTTTGAAATAGGTATAACCTTCAAATTTCTCCATGCCGAAGACAATAGCTAAAAGTTCCTTCTCAAGTTGCGCGTATTGAATTCCGTTCGGTGACAATGATCTTAATGCGCAGACAACTGGGAGATGCAAGCGCCTAGGCCATTCATGGAAGCATCGAACTGAAGTACTGTAGGGAGATCTGGGCCAAAATTCTTAAGAACAGGTGCTTGGGTGAGGGTTTGCTTGATCTCCTTTAGGCACTTAACCTGTACTTGTTCATCCCATACAAACTCAGCGTCTTTCTTAGAGAGAGCTCGAAGGGGTCTCGCCATTTCGGCTAGGTTGGGTGCAATTTTCTGGACGTAGTTAGCCATTCTTAGGATTCGCTGTACGCCTCTCCCAGCCCGAACACAAGGATATCATCTGCTATTGCTTTCTGACCCTCTAGACCCCCTAGGGCAACATCAATTCTTCTCTGGAACTCTTCAGGGGCAGGAGACACCCAAACGGGAGGCGTAACCACCGATATCGTCCCCATGGGGGGCCAAATGTTATGGCATAACTGCTCGATTCATCCAGCTGGATGTGCCAGAACCCATTCTTCGCATCTAGTACTGTAACTAAAAACTCTAGCCTTTGACAACATCGGTAAGACACCTTCAATTGTAGGGAGTGGGTATACATTTCTTTTCAATGCACTGTTCAAGGGCTTGGGATCAATGAAAAATCTCAGCTTGCCATTATTCTTTGTAGCAACAACGATGGCTCAAATCCATTCTGTTGGACAGTCAATTTTGGTAATGATCTTCCTGTTGGACAATCTGTACAGCTCTTGCTTGAGTTTAGTTTTCACAGCTACTGGATCTCGCTGCCCCAGGCTAAACACTTGCTCTTGTTTGGTGCATGTTGCCCATCACAAAACTTGCATTGGAGTAAGGCTGCCCCTGTACAAGGTGGATTATCGACTAAAGGAACACCCTTTTTCCTTCCTTTGGTTTCTGTCTTCTGATCTGCTCCCTTCTCTGCTCCATCTCTTTTACATCTTCCTGTAGATGCAGGACACTCTGTTCTTCTGGTTCTGTTGGACTTATCCGCAGCGTTTGATACTGTTGACCATTGCAAGTTGTTATCAAGGCTCAACACTCGATTTGGAATTTGTGACAAAGCTTTAGATTGGTTTCGGTCGTATTTGTCTGGACGCACTCAGTTTGTCAAGGTCAACAACAGTATGTCGTTTTCTCACAGTATATCCCCAGGCGGTCCCCAAGGGTCAGTGCTGGGTCTTATCCTATACTTACTTTATACATCACCTCTTGGAGACATAGCGAGGGCACATGGACTAAACATTCACTTTTATGCAGATGATACACAGTTATATATTAGTTTTAAAACGTCTTGTTTATATGATATGGAGTCAGCTTGGGTAAAGATTAAAGCGTGCATCCATGACATTAAACTCTGGATGCGAATCAACCAGCTGAGAATGAACAGCGGGGCAAAACTGATGTTGCAGTTTTTTCTTCACGCTACCGCCCCAAGCCTTTCCTGCAGTCTGTTTCTGTTTGTGAAACAGTCGAGTGCTCCCCTACTGTAAAAAACGTTGGTATTTTATTTGTTGATTCTCTTTCCCTAGTGCCTCATGTTACTGCCACTTGTAAATCAGCTTTCTACCACCTGCGGAATATTTATAAAATCCGGAGATTCCTCACTCCTGACACTACTGAGTCCATTTTCCATGCTTTTGTTACCTCAAGAATTGACTATTGTATAACTCGCTTCTTTATGGCCTTCGAAAGTGTGTCCTGAAAAAGCTCCAATATGTTCAAAACTCTGCTTCAAAATTCTCCTCATCACCTACAAAGCTCTAACTGGAAAGGCTCCTAAATAAATATCCTATCTCCTCTCACTTTACACTCCTGGTAGGAATCTCCGTTCAGCAAATCAGAAACTCCTCTGCAAACCCTCTTACAACCTGAAAAGCTATGGTACCCATTCTTTCTCCTGTGTTGCTCCGCTATTATGGAACTCCTTACCGTTGGACATCCGAGACTCCAGCGCCATTGATGCCTTTAAACAGAAACTTAAAACCTGGCTCTTTCGGATAGCTTTCAGTAATGAACTTAGTATTTAGCACTGCAATCAGTCTTGACATTCAATTTACAGTTGTTGCTTCCTTTTCCTTAACTTAACTTAACTTAAAATAACTTCATACTATTTCTTTTTTATCATATGTTGTCTTTTAAGATTTAACATTTTTAAGCTTTTAAGCGCTATTTAATTTCAAGAAATTGCGCTATATAAGTTAAATTTATTATTTTTATTATTTTTATTATTATTATTACGTGCTTCAATTGTACTTCTGATACTTCAAAACACTTGACTTTGTCTATACCCTGCCTGAGTGTTAACCTCTTAGCAGTTTTAAGAGTCTCTTTCTAGCTGCACTGTTTATAATGCCATGCAACTTTTATTTGGTCTCTTATAACGCTATCAGTGAGCTGGCCATAACTGCACGTTTTTGTCAGTTTACGGAGCGTTGTTATGTAAGCGTCTATTGGCTCGTTCTAGCCTCTTGATCTCTCTTATTTAAAATGTGTCGCTCGAAGGATTCGTTCGCTTCGCCTATGCAATATTTCTCTAACTGCGCCAGCATCGCATCAGGGTCGTTGCGGAGGTCTTCACTTTCGAATTCTAGGCCGTCGAGCACGTCTAACTCACTCGACCGGGCCAAAGCTGGTGAGAAGTGTAGCCGCTCGCCGTTCTTTAATTGTTGCGCTCGGGATTTCGCAGAATGTCGGACAGGAGGGGCCGGAACCTGCAAGTTTGGAAAGGGCGCCAGAAAAAGGCTTCTGTGCTACAAAAGACAGTGTTTATCTTATGGGTTATTTCCAAATTTGCCAACGAAGGGAAAGGGGACCGCCCCTATTGGCTCCTCCCGTAAATTCGCCCCAGTCTCATACTCTGTGATGGACATTCGCAGCCGTTTCATAAGCCGGGCTATCAAACAATGCAGTAGCTTACACATTGCTGCGCGTTTGCACCATGCAAAAAGCTTGCAATATAACTGAAACAGTCGATTGATACAATCATTTTGGCTCTGAAAAACTTGCTTACATAACTTATGGGATGCGGTGCCTTGGTAAAAAGCGTTGAGATGATGATTTAAATTGTCTTTTAAATTAAAGATCTAGATTGAACGGATTTGCCTATGCAATTCTGAATTTGTAACTACCTTGAGTAACTGAATCACGTTATTTTAGTATCTTACTTTCGTTTACATTTTGATCAAAAAATTTTATACGGATTCAGATATGTATAATAGTTTCGTCATTTTGTAGGGAACGGAATTCACGGCCAGTCCGTTTTTTGTCGATGAACCAAAGGGGATAGCCAGTATTCAAAAACGTGTTCTTAATGTCTAGTAGTTAGTTTATCCACTTAACCGCATTTCCAACTTTGAAAATGATTGTGTCGATCGAAAGCGTTTGTTTTAACCTTTTAAAATCTTAATCTAATCTTAACAGAACTCACAGCCCAGGGAGGGCCCAGCTAGGGAAGGGACATGGTCGACTAACTAACTAAGATCTGATTACTAATTTAATTGCGAGAACAAGCGTCATTTCAATGAATTCAGGTTGATGTTTTTTTCCAAGGTGTTCTGAAGTTTTAACTTTCACTTATTTTGCATTGTTTTTCTTGTTACTGCAACAGCAACAAAGTCCTCCTTAGTTTATAAAACTCATGTATTTCCCAATTGACCTGGCAGTCTATACTTAATTACCGTGGAAATGGCAAGAGCCGAAATATTGAGCCAGCTAAACCAGAATACCCTCTAACATGTTATGGAAAAGTCCGAAAGTTGCATAACGTCGTTTTACATCTACAAGTAAAATAGAGTGTGGTCGGGAGAACAATTGCCCAAAGGGCCGCTAGGCACTAACATTTTCAAATTGCTGTATCACTCCTTCACAGCCAATAAAAAAAACTAAAGTTTCGTTCAATCTAAAAACCGAGTCACGTAAAAGCCAACTTGTAATGAAAACTCGATAGAAACAAACTAGCAAATTTAAAGTTCCAAGATCCTAAAACGAGTTTGGAATTTTTTTATTGATCTCATTTTTATGCTAAAATAACCGAAATAATCGTCTTATTAGCCTGCACGCATACTTTTATTCTCCATCGCTGTTAGACACCTTTCGCAGCAAAGAAGAACAATAGTCTGCGTGGAGGCTACCGACGTATAAGGACAAAGCTTGACAAGGGTTGACACCCAAACAACTTTTTGTAAGAAATATAAATCATGTTTTAGTCGATTGGTTTCGCGGAAAAAGCCAACAGCAGAACGGACAGACTTCGTTGGCGTTCTGTACAGATACGTAAATTTGTGTTTTGAAGCAGATTGCTAATGACTTCAACAAAAGCTGACTTTTGAGGAGAAACATGATCTAAACTACCGTTTAAGAACCCTGAAATTAAGGACATACGTGGTTTAAAGAGTACAGGGCTACTTATATCTGCCTTGATTACCCCTTCTGGCCCCAATCAGTCCCAGTCCAAGAACGAATGTAAAGAACGGTGTGGCGAAAATGCAGTCGAGATCTTGGTTACTTCTTATACTAATCTAGCTCGCACGAAGATGCGACGGCATTGAAGGTCATTGAAACATTCGAGGAAAAAATGATAAGATATAAAAATAACTAAAGTATGTTTCTCTCTTGCAGATACCGATGGCTAGACTTGTTTGAGGTCCTTTAGAGCGACAAACCGTGCCCGCAGCAGTTAACAGCGGAGGCTGTATGAACACTAGAAACAAAAATCACGTGCAGTCACGGAAGGGTTGCTTGAACTATGAGTAGTTTATACCAGGTTTTAGTTGAATCTCTTGAGATTAGGACCACTTACAAAAAATCAAACACAACACCATCAACTTCCCACCCATTCTTTCGCTGGGCAACCGTGATAGTCTGGTTCAGCGGTTTTACCGTTGGGAGTACAAACGAACTGAGAACTTGAATGGCGACTACACCGACCACAGGCAGCCCAAGCTTTGGTACCAGACATATTCTTTGAAATTATAAGACTTTGTATTGGGATTTATAGGAGAGTCGAAATTATAAGACTTTTGTATGGGAATTTAGCCGAATTTCAAAAATCGATTATATTGCAAATAAAGTGTACCTACCTTGAGTTCCCATTGTGTTTGTGTGTTGTGTGCATTTTGAGCGCGATCTGAGGCCGTTTGACGTGATTTTCCTGAAGAAGTGTTGTGTTTTGTAAACAGAAGCCCAGAACCAAATTCAAGACTCAAGATTGTTTTAGAAAGTCTCTAGCAATGACTAACTGCGGCAAACTCTACGAAAACTTATGTCCAGTTACCGTGGCAACCGTGTACCGCGTTAGGAAGCATATCTCTCGGCCGTCGATCAAAATGTTACTAGTGTCAATAGAGAAACACTTCAAACGCGCCGACTTTATCAACTGTTCCAACACGAATAGATCTCACAATTTAATAAAAATAGCAAATGTAGTTTGATGTTTACTGAATTAGCGAATATCTGTTTTGCAAACTAATTGATGAAACAAAATGATATTAAGTAATACATCCAGGAATTAAAATATGTCAAAAGTGTGACACAAGATTTTCTAGTGCCATTAACACCCCACGGAAAAAATGTCAAAACGATATACATTATGCATGTTTTAAAAACCTTTTTAGTACAAAAGTAAGCTTTAAAAGATCGCAGTTTTTAAGAACAAATTTACTAAGAGCAATCACTGCCTTAGGTTCTGAACAATAAAATCCACTCCATATGTTTTGTTATGTGTTAAACTAAAAGCTATATTTTAAAGAACAATTTTCGGGCTAGATTTACCAAAACCAAAAAACTAAAATCGATAAGCCTCGGCCCTAAATCATTTGGCCAAAATTATTCAATCCGACTGAATTTTCAGTTTTAAGTGCAACAGTTTTAAAAGAACCATCTTAGGCTCGAAGCTCTGCCTCAGATACACAAAAATATCCGCGGTTTATTTTTTCGGTTTCATCTACATCTTGCGGCTAGTCTCGGCCAAAGTTTTCTGGTCGTGATGAAAATGTGCTTTAACTGTTGACGTTTGTAGCCATGTCATGGCAATGTTCAATATATATGTTCAATATTTTAAACATATTTTAATTAGTAAAAGACAAATTGGATTGAGTTAACACACTGCACTCTATATTTTTATGAGAAAGAATTGTATAAGAACATTGCTAAAAATTTAAGTACACACCACAGGCCGAGACTAAGAAAAGGAAAAGATATAAGAATATCATGAGAGAACAGTGCAACAGCAATTCATTTGGGTACATGTATGAGCCGAGTTCGATGTTAGCAACGGCCTTTGAATGTATTTATACAGACGCAATTCCAAAAAAAAAAAAGAATAGTGCATGCTGACATGACACGCAAAATAAATTTTCTTAAACGACCTGGGACGAGACACATCGCGTGGGATGGCTGAAGGCAAAACTGGGGGCGGGTCGAAGGGTGCGACATAGTTGTCAAAGAAGAAATAGTTTCCTCAAAAGCGACTAGATTTTTCTTTAGTCTCCATACAAAAAATATGTCAAATTATTAAAGTATAAACTTTTATATTCATCATAAGAGTAATTGGGTTGTCTTTGTGGTAGTAAAACTACAGCTTCATACAAACAAGCAATGAAAATAATTTAAACAACATGTATTTCAATCATGGAAAAAGTCTTGTGCTAAATTGCTCTCGGTTTGTCGTGTTTTGGAGATCTTTAAAAACGGTAACCATGCACGTAATACATGTTTGTACTTTAAACATATTTTAATCAGTTAAAAAGACATCGCAAAAGTACAAAGGGAATTGAGTAAACACACTGGACATACACGACAAGAAGGAATGAATGCCCACGCAACATAAATTGCGTTTCCTTCTTCAGTTAACTACTTGCTGCCAAAAAACTAGCGAATAATTTTTACGGTCATGTCAGTACCAACTGATACTGACGAACTTTACCCTCTTGTGTTCTTGAGTGTGAATTTCTCATCTTAATCACATTAAATGATATTTTATAT
>JAOBYF010001241.1:0-13683 GCA_025403605.1 Parazoanthus darwini
TTCTGAGTAACTTTTCAGATATAGCGCGAAACTGGTTGAGAAAAACGACTGGTTTGCAACTCATAATAAAGTAGTTCTAGAGGCTAAAGCGTAGCTTTAGAATTGAAGAGTCTTGTCACTTCAGTGACTTTGTATGAAGAATTAAATTCTCCCAGGGATTATAAAGAGATAAAATTAACTTAGGGAGAGCTGAGAACTTGATCAAAAGTTACCTACACCGTTTCTGTACATGTACTAGAGTCATCAGTTTTGTGGTTTCTTATCAAAATCTCAAATGTCAATTTTGTAACATTGTGATGCAAAGTCTTTCTTAAAAGAAAAACGGCATTTTATATGCAGTTGAAGTGAATTTAGGCGAATTTATTACAATGTAATAAGTGTGAGGCCAGTGCACCACCGAACCCTGTCATGTTAACTGGGTGTTGTGTTTTCGTTCCAGTACCGACTTGTTGCCAAGACATCACTCAAACTGTTACTCGTATTTGTGGAGTACACCGAGAATAATTCAAGACTCTTGTTTGATGCAATTTGTGTCGTTGATGAAGCACAAGGTAAGCAGTATTGAACACTTAAAACGTTTTGGAAAGCCCTTAGTCCTTACAGCCTGTACAGATGACGAAGGTGATAAGTTCAAATCCTACGAAATCATTGGATGTTCTCTTACTTCATTCTGTACCACTGGAAAGTTTTGATAACCAAAAGCAATATTTTAATTAAATTCAGGCAGTTTTTGCAAAGTTCCCCTAAAAAGAAAACTAGAACAGGTTTGATAGCCTAGATTCTTGAATCGATAACAGGCCTTGGTTTCGTATTTATTTTTTCATTTATTTCGCTTCCTTCCTTCCTTCCTTCTATCTTAGTTCTTCTTTTCCTTCTATACTTTTTTTCATTTCTGTTACTTCCTCTCTCTTTGGTTATCCTTTTATCTTTCCCCCTGACCATTTTCTTTCTTCCCTTTATATACTTTTAGTTACAAATCCAATTGAATACCAAAAGTTAATTGATCTTCAATGTACGCCTTCAGGTGTTCGAATTTGGAGTGAGATAATGGGAATTCTCACTGAAAAAGACGGTCTTGGTGATGAAGAGATTCTTGTATTTTCCATGACGTTAATAAACAAGGTAACACTATTTAGATCGCAGGTTTTTCATTTGCTGATATACGACAGCTGTTCCCTCAAGTGCAACTTCTTTTGCTTTATCTCACCTGAGAAAAAACCTAGAGCTCAAAAAAGACGAAAGTCAGTTCGAAGCCGAAGCGGAAGGTTTTGAGCCAGACACAGTGTCATTTTGAAAGTGGGCACTGCAGCAAAACAGTATACAAACAAGGCTTTTGCCGTGCAAATCTGTTTTGCACTTCTGCTTGTGCTTCTGTCGTTCTGACTTACACTAGAACATGACGTTCTTCCGGTTCCGTCGTTACTTCCGCTTCTGCTTCCGTCGCTAGTTGGTACATGAAAATAAAGTTTAAGGAATCAGCATGATGATAAGCTCACTTTGGCTTGACTTGAAGGTCTTATACGCCATATCGGATCAAGATACGTTCTATGACATAACCGACGCACTAGAGGAGCAAGGAATGGCGGATATTATCAAGGTTCGTGATCTTCAGCTCTGCAGTTTACATCTTAGTTTCTACCAATAATGTTTAGATAATCTTCACTCAAAAACTGTACTATTTTTTGTGTTTAGATGCACCAAAACAGAAGAGGCACTAATATCGATTTACAGGAACAGATGAGTATTTATGAGGTGAGACTTCACTTGTTTAGTTTCCTGGTCATGGAAACCATGCGTGAAATTTAGATTAACAGTTTGTGTACGAACCCTTTACCCTCTTCGGAGTGGGGCGGGGTCCTTAAACTGCCCGCGCAATATTCAAACCTCACTTAATCTTGAACGATCCATCAAATGAAGAACACCAAGTTTTGTGACTTTTCCTGAAATTCTCTGAAATTGTAGTTTTTACGAATAAAAGTTCATTCCAACAGTTCAAATAAGACATTTTTATGACGTCATAAAAATGAAAGAGGGCCGCCAAGAAATCCATGATGGCCGCCGAAAAATCAAAGATTGCGGATTTTGACGTTTTGTGATCTTATAGATGACTTAATTAACAATTATTGTATTTGCATTAATTTAATTATTTAATAAGAACAGCAATTAATTTTGATATGGATAGCGCTGACGCCAATGGATTAACAGGTAGCTGGCATTTTATGCCCCACCCCCTCCTCCCTTAAGGCGGCCAAATACGAGATACAAAAACCCTCAACTTGTCGCGCAACATTGATCCGTTGCAAGTTTTGGGTCGACGTTTCGCATTTTTCACTTTACGTGATCAACTTGTCGCGCAACAAAAATATCTGTTGCGAATTGACGAAATGCAGCGCGCTGATTGGTTGATTTTGCTTAGTGTGGAGTACAAGTTGGCGGCATCACAACCTTGCTCTCTGCCCCTCTCTTTACTTCTCGGTTTGCCTGTCCTTAGTTCATGGATAAGACTGTGGAGGCTGTTTCTTTCTAGATGAAAATTTTCATTCAGCTCCTCCATCGCTTTCTCTTCTGATCGTCTCCCCAAGGCATGGGGAATTCTTTCAACTTTGAAATGAGCTCCAGCTTTCTTTCATCGTTCAGTGTTTCACCTAACACAATGTCCACCCCTTCGTGCGTTTTAATACCATTACTTTCGGGATAGTAGTTACTTGCGAAACGTCCGCCATGTTTGTTTACCTCCGGCAACTTCACCAGCTGACGTGATTTTGCAACTTCTACTAGCCAATCAGATGCGAGCATGAGCAACTTGGTTGCGTAACAAGTTGCGAGTTTGACCAAAAGCGAGAAACAAAGCCAAAGTTTGTTGCTCTTAGTAGACCCGCGCTCCACTTTTCGTAACAACTTTCTTCAACTTGCAACAAATGTCTTTGTTGCGCGACAAATTGATCATGCAGGGTGAAAAACGCGAATCATTGACCAAAAGCTCGTAACGAATCAGTGTTACGCGACAAGTTGAGGGTTTTTGTATGTCGTATCTCGCCGCCTTTAGTCCGAGAAACTCTGTAAAAGCTTAACCTGAATAGGGTTAAAAACATCTTACAAGTCAACTTGTATACCATGCATCCTCTTCCTTTCCCAGACTTCGCTTAGAATTGAGGATGGTGACGAAGAGCTTCCTGCGTTTGGTTCATCGACTGCCATGAGGTAAGCGGTATTTCTTATGCCCCTTTGCAACAATTTACGATATCAGTCATTAGTTAGAAATCATCCGTTACAGATCCCCTAAGAGTCCTCCCCCAACCGACGCGCAAATTAGAGTAGTGAAAATGGGGATTTCGCCGCAGGTATTTTTTAGAGGTGTTTGCTACACGGTCGCAGTCATTCACGTCCACGCACGCGGCTCCTGCACACAGACACAGTCATTCACGTCCACGCACGCTGCTCCTGCACACGGTCACAGCATTTCACGTCCACGAACGCGGCTCCTCACACGGTCACAGTCATTCACGTCCACGCACGCGGCTCCTGCAGACTACTTCTTGATCACGTTTCACATCATTTTCTCCCTTCAAAACACTTTTTTGCTGTAATATTTCTGATTGAAGCACGATTCTAAGCTCTGTACTTCTGAAATAATTTTTTTGTTACTTGGAAAAGCGCAAATGCCCCACAACCCCTCCCTCAAACTACGCTTTTGAAAATAACGAAAAACAATGGATGACCCCGTAGTTAACGGTGTTATAAAAGCCACTCAGTTCAGTTCGTATCGAGAGCTAGTTTTTAGTGTTTTTAGCCTAAAAGTGCAAGTTGACCTGGTTCAAGTCGTTGACTATTGAAACGCTGATTCACGGTTTATTTCACAAGTTGAATTTATTGTTTTTGTCATGGAATTTGTAACGTTATTAATAAACATTATTGAATATTCGTTGTTAATAACTTTGTTTAGTTTTACAAACAACGAAGCTTCCTCACTGTAATTTCTGTTTCTTTTTCTTTTGCCTTATCGGTGCGGTTCTATTAATTAAACTAGGTTTTTGCCTCCGATTCTCCTGAGTGTGACAGGTCTTTGGCAACGATTATAATTATCTCATTTCCATCCGTATGTAGGGTGCGAAAACGAACGGCTGCCACCGATCCGTCAGGTAAGGAAATTTGTAAATTTATATCAGAGACCAATTTAGTCTTGTACAATATTCTTTTTAGTGTTTCTTTTGCCATGCGCCCCTTGAGTATATTTATCGTCACTCAGGCTGCATGGCTGAAGTCAGATGGAACCAATCACGGCTCGATGTACATTTTGTGGTTGGTGCATTGCTGTGCACGAACTGTGGGTATGCTCATCGGGATTGATCACAGGTAGCCCAGGCTTTGCTACGAATGAAGTACGAATAATCGTTTGGGTGTTAGGTTTTAAGTGGGACGTTGTTTAAGTATCCTGGGTACCAGAGGCAAAACTAGCTTGCTTGCTAAATCCGGCTGGCCAAAGGCCGGCAAAACGAACTTTACTCGCATACAAAGATTGGGCTACCTGTGGATTGATGGTGAAAAACTTCATTGCAAAAACGCAGAACAAACTTCGCAAAAACGTCAGGGATCGCGTAGTAATGAAAACAGTCGTGTGCAAAATGATAATAGAGTGCTAAAGCAACGAGGACGCGTATGTCAACGAAAACGTAAGAAAACAATAGACTTAATTACAGAATACAGTTACTTCACATTGGAATGCAACTAGCTGGCCACCTTTTCGTCGTCTTTAGAAACAGAACGTGAAAAGCTCAATTCTGGAGTTTTATGGAGAACGTGAACGTTAGAGCATGAATCATTTCAGTCTTCATGCGGCTTCAAAAACGAAGCTTCTAAGTTTTCATATTCACACATCTTCAGGTAAAACAAGAAACGTATGAGTTACACAAACAAGAAAAGGGAAAACGGAAATTAAAAAAAATAGGTAAATCTCAAACTGCCCTTGGCCGAATGAGCCTGGGATCTAGTTGCAATTACATAGGGTTATTGATTATTGTTCATGGTTATGTATGGTAAGTGAGAGTTAAGGTTGGGGTCAAGGTTAACTTTTGTTTCGTAGAAAAAGGACAGAGATATAACTTGGGTATATATACAATAACGCTTGAGTGGTTAGTGAAGTGGCAGTGCATGGTGACTCCGGTGTTGGAGACACATGCTCGCTTTTCTTCGTTTTATTTTTAATTCTTCTTTTTTGAAATTTTTAGTATGAGTATCTGTTTGAATAACTTTGTATCGAGGATGGTTTCAGAAATGGAAACAAGAACTTACCTTCACAAGAGCTGCTGGATAGGCCTGTATCATAATATTGGCCCCATATGGTATCTCGTCAAGACGATTGAATACCTAAAGGGGCGGGCACCAAAGAAGTCTCAATCATACTTCCAAAGCAGTTTTTGGAAATCAGATTCTTAAATCTGCAGTAATTACATTTTAAGCCAATCCGGCAGTCCGGCAAAATTTTAAACCTAAACTGAGTTTTCCAACTACTTTTTGAAACTTTGAGTGCTGTGGAAACGACTTTTTCCTTTAGCCGAGGCAGTGTGTGATCGCTACCTCAGTCACTGACCACGGGGCAGGAACCTTAGCTACCAATTAAATTCCTTTTTTTGTTGTCAGGTGATAGAAGAAGAAGTGTGCGACACAATTCCGTCAACAAACTGGAAGGTGGCCCCTACCAGAAAGGTAACTTCTTATCACCAGACGCTCCTTCGTCTGGTCGACGGAGTCCGCGCAGTAGAAGTCCTGAACCCCAAGCTGAGGAGGTTGCTAGGAGACGGAACTTTAGGGAAAGAGAGCAGAGGAAGCCTGTAAAATCCTCGGGGAGTGCTACCCCTGATTCCTCGACTACTGATACGACGGCTGAGTTGGACGAGAGGGAGAGAAGAAGACAGGCAAGGAGGTGCGAATGCTCACGACTGATAATAGATCTATTTCACCCTCACTTTCTTAATTGCAGGCAGTCGATCTGCGGTCATAATACATGTATGCAACTTTGTAGAACACTTATATCTCGGAGCCTTTTCTCTATATTTACCACGTGTGTTTTCAGTTCATTTCAGTGCAGTCAACACACAGTCTCTTCTCGTGGGAGATAAACTTTTAATTGAAGAAAACTTTAGGACACGAGAAGGGTCGACAGGAACCAGAAGAAAAAACATCCTAGTATTGAAACAAGACGCGGTAAAAGAGCTGTGGAACTATGAAAGTGTAGACAACCTTAGAGAGCCTCCAGGTCCTACTATTTAACGAATTTTTAATTGTATAAATATGTAATACAGTTTTAATTGTAATGCTTTAATATCAATAGTCTTGGTTGTTTTGGTAATAGTTATTGAAAAGCCCCAAGGGAAGTCTGTAATAAAGTTATTAATATAAATCTAAAGTAAAATATTAATATTATTATTATTATTATTATTATTATTATTATTATTATTATTGCACATTATGATTCGACATTTCACTCGTTTGATCTTGTAACTGTCCACATGCCTGCAGAGAAAGACGTGAAGCCCGCCGAGCAGACCTGGGTCTTAGTTCTGATGCCGACACGTTGGAGAAGACTGCTACGAACGACCTGACTGCGAGGCAGGAAAACAACAACAATACGGAAGTTTTAAATGTGGTGAAAGAAACAATAGCGCCTCGACAGTCAACACCCCGTGAGTCCCCCGGACAGTCACCTCGACCTTCACCCAAACCTTCACCCAGGGGATCACCAACGTTTTCCAGAAGGAAGGCAGCATTCGAACAGCAAAAAGAAGAAGGTAGGACTCTCTTTTAGAAACTGTTCCAAAATATTTACACGATAGCATTTTATTTCGTCATGGACTGCAGCATTTGTGACACCAGTGATAGCGTGACTTGGATTCTGGATAGCTGGAATCGATGACGACCAGCGCGCGCTATGTCAACTAACTTCATTCAAATTCCCGATCACGTGGCAAAGTATGTTAGGTAGTATTAGCCGGGGAATGCATGTTCGTGCGCTTGTGAACAAATAACGGTTTCCGATAACGATAGCTGTGTTTGTGCGTGGTTTCTTGTGCGATACAAACCTAATTATCAGCACCGGGGCTGAGTAGTCGCAATGGTTATGGGAAAGTCTTTTTTGGAATTTATTGCAGTGTGTTACATTGTTGCCACTGGCGTTAAAGCTGTGAAGAATACTGGTAATTAACATGTTGTTGCGTGTCTCAGTTAACGTTTGTACTGGCAAACAGCACATCATGCTCGCATGTTTCAGCTTACTAGCTGGACTAGTACAAAAGCTCTTCTCAAAATTGTTTCTACTACAAGTTAACTTCAATCTCCTCTTATAAAGAGCGATTGATTTTTCTTTATTTAGGTTTTTTCATCAATTCTTCCTTGTTTTATTGTTTGTAATAATAGAATTTTTTTTAGCGATTTTAGTAAATTTATGCGTTATTATTATTATTATTATTAGTATTAGTTTTCTAAAAATAGACGATGTGGAGCGGAGTATATTTGTTATTATCCGTTTTGTTCTCCTCCTTTGCTTAGTTTTCAGTGTGATAAATCAAAGTACGGAAATAAACACACTCGTATTTATTATAAAAAGTTAAGTAAAGCCTTCTGTGTTTTAGTCCGACAGCCTTGGTACTGTAGTTGTTCAGTAACTGACTACTTTCGGCAGACACAAGGTGTTATCTTCCGATTTTGTTCGGCTTTCAGTTATTCAAAATACTGGCGTCCGTTTATCTTCGAATTCGGAAGTAAATATTTGTCTGAGGGTTCTTAAAACGCCTTGTGTTGCTGCGTGGTTAAAGTTGAACACTACCTTTACGTTTTCTAAATGGTAATTTACGAAAAATACTTGCCGATAATCTAAAGGCCGTGTTACACGAAGTAGTTTTTTCTTGCAAATTGCTGTGCAACGCTCAGGCCAGCTTTGCAAGTTGCAGAAGACCTGTTACACGCTGCAGTTTGCTTCGCAATCTTCCACTAAGTAAGGGTTGTTCTCCTTTTTTGTTGCAAGTGGCTTCGCCATTTTTCGCTGCAAAGTAAGTACATGCGCAAGTTTTTCTGCATTTGTGGGAAAAATTGCTTCGTGTAGCAGTGTCTTATGTTTCGCATGTTGTGCAGGACAAATCGAGGCGTGCTCACCAGGCGTGTTAAAAGACACTGTTGCAAATGATTTTGTTAAAGACATCCAAGACTTGGCTGTGCATTGTACACCTCAAAGTTAGTATAAAAAAAGACTTAACTCGAGTTTAGATATCAAGTAACAGGCTTACTTTCCGCTTTGCCCCTCAACAGATTTAAAGAAAGAAGAAAAATGCGATGACACGCGAGAAAGACGCCGCGATCGACAGCAAAATGATTCCAAGGACGAATCTTCGTCCTCAGAAACAAAACAGGAAATTGCAAGGCAACGAAAGGAGCGGAAACAAATCAAAGTTACTGCAGTCAGCAAGTTGAGGTCGCCCGAGAGTTCTGCGCACTCAAGTGAAAGTGAGGAAGCCAAACTTGTAAATGATATCGGTCATGATAGGACTTCTAGTCGTGATGCTGAAACATCTGAATCTGAGACTTCAGAGGAGCAATTTTCTGTTAAATCGGATGCAAAAAATGCGACACAAAAAAGAACGTTAGAAGACGCAGGTAAGATAGGAAGGAACAGTCCGATGCCCACGGAGAACGAACGGAGGCCCAGTGGAGCTCCACATCACGGCCATGGGGAGAGGAAGGCGAGCACCTCTGCGGACGGACAACGTTCGAGTGTCTCGGAAGGATTCCCGGGAGCTACAAACAAGAAACTTATGCTTTCAATGTTATATGGTCAGAAGTCGATGGATGATTTGAAAATTAGTGAACACTCGGTTCCTGGGCCCGATGCAATTGAGCGGCTGGATAATAGCAACGAGAAAAACTTAGAAAAAGACTTGGAGGATCTCGAGACCCTGAGTGGCAAGTTGCAGGAGACGGTGGACAAACTGAACCAGGTGGAGGAGGAGGCCGACAAGAAAAACTCGCTACCATCCGAAGACTTTACGAACTTGGTGAACAAAGCTAAGGCGGGTCTCATGAAGCAGTCAACTATCGACCGGGAGGAGGAGGAGAAAAAGCAAGAGGAAGAACGGAAGAAACAGGAGGAACTCCGGCGGAAACAGGAGGAAGAGGAGGCGGTCAGGAGGGCGGAGGAGGCGGCCAGACTTCAGGAGCTGGAGTGGGAGAGAATGATTACCCTTAAGCGATCGCTTATTGTCAAAGATTTTGACTTCACGGACCTTGGTGACGATGATGATGTGGATGTTTTGGACCCTCACGCCCCCAGACCAGGAGATGTTACGGACGCTCCTCCGATGCCTCCGCCCATTCCTATGTTTGGGGGCATGCCCCCTCCCTCTCCTCCTCTCTTTGGTGGTCCCCCTGCTCCCCCTCCCGTACCCGGAGGTATGATGCCGCCCCCTGTCCCGGGGCTTAAGTCAGCTACGGATACACTCAACAAGAAAAAGATGGTGCGGTTATTCTGGCAAGAAGTAAAAAATTCGCCGTTAATTAATGGGGTGAATAAGACTATATGGGGCAGTATTGACCACGTGGACGTCGATACTAAGAAGCTGGAGCATTTGTTTGAAAACAAGATCAATCCTAAGCTAAGGGTGAGTACTAAATCGTCGACAAATGAAGCCCTGTGGCTTAACCCAAGGTTGTCAATCAACTTTACCCACTAGTGACGATCATATCAGTGCACTGCAATGTTTATTTTGATTAGTAATTCAAGTTAACGTCAACTGTAAGAAATACGTATCATAAAAAGTTATGGAAGTAAAACATTATGGGTGGTAAATGCTGATCTTTGAACTGAAGGTGAGTGTTTATTAACCAGTAAATGTGCCTTTGTGATTAATTAATGAGTCGGGAGTCGAAGATCAATCTAAACTTCAAAGTTAAGTAAAGTTCTTGTCGTGCCAGTTCAATGAGGAGGAAAATATGAAGATTTTTCTGTAATTAACAAGAGGCTACAAGTATCCTAACTCGGGCTGCAACACAAGAGCATCTCATGAACTTCGAGCCCTAATAACAGAATTAGCTGACTATCCCCAAACTTTAACAGGCATACAAAACATTTTGGATATGTATCACAAGATATAAAAATATTGAAGCTAAATAGCCAATTGTTCTTGATACTCTTCACCGTTCATTTCTATGTGATACTTTGATGTTGTTTTTCTTGGAACAAGTATTCGCAAATATCTGAAAGTTGTATGTCACAATTAAAAATAAGACAGTAGAGACATGCCAACAAGGTTTGCTTGCTTGCTTGTTTGCTTTCTGTCACTGGACAGAGCTCCCCCGCCCAACTCTGTCTCTGCCTTTCTCTGTTTGTCCTTCGTCTGTCTGTCAGTCAGTCAGTCTGTTTGTCTGTCTGTCTGTCTGTCTGTCTGTGTCTGTCTGTCTGTCTGTCTCTCTGTGTTTTTCTCTGTCTCTGTTTCTGTCTCTCTCTTACACTTACACACACACAGACTTTTAGGGTTTACTCATATTTCTACGCGTTTGATTTTTCGTTCATTGTAGTGTTTTTAACTTCAGGTATTTCCTTGGGGAGCTTATGTGTAAGTCCAGCACTCAAAGATAAAAACCATGTCTAACGTTACCCATCTCTATTTTACAATTATTAACGCGTTTGTTGTCGTGTTTAAACGTACAGAAAATTGAGGGCGAAGAGAAAGAAAAGAAGAAAGAGGTTGTGGTGCTGGATATCAAACGATCTCAGGCCATTAACATCGGTTTGACAAAGCTACCGCCTGTGAGAACATTAAAACAGGCCATTCTTAGTATGGACACCACAGTGATTGACAGGGAAGGCATCGATGTAAGTACGCGATGCCTCGCAACATTATATACTCGGTGACAAACAGAAGGGTTTACAGCACTCAACAGCACTCCACAGTACTCAGCAGCAAATACACTTCTGCGAATATTATTAGGTTTAGATTTTTATTAGTATAAATTTTATTATTATAAAGTTACATAATTTAGTGTTAGACTGCAATGTGATTTAATAAACCAGTCTATCTCTATCCCCGTTGGTGCAGGCCATGTTGTCAGAAGATCTTCTACAGTACAGGATCTGAGTACCTCTCAATAACCTTCTTAAGCACTTTGCAAACAACACAATGAAGCTCACATTTTAACTTGCTAGTAGTAGCAAGTGGCAGTTTATTAAACTCAGTATTATAGCAATTGAAAGTAGTTTGTAACACTTAACTACACTTGGCACTGAACGGCACTCAGTTGCACTCAACAGCACTCAGTTGCACTCAACAGTACCCAGTATCACTGCATCAAACAATAAAGCTACTGCCAACTTCTGTACTTTTACTAACTTCCTCCTCGTCTAGAAATTACTGCTACTGATGCCCACGCACGATGAAAAGACGCTCATTCAAGAAGCACAGCTGGCCAACCCAGACATACCGCTGGGAACAGCGGAACAGTTTCTGCTCACAATGGCCTCCATTAACGAGCTAAGTCCCAGACTTCACCTGTGGGCCTTCAAACTCGACTACGACATGCTAGAAAAGGTATTGTACTCTTTGAACAGATGACAATCTTTGTACCAAGTCTATTTCCTCCTGTAATCTGCCTTAATTTAAATTAAGTTTGACGAAGCAGTCAGTGCATATGCAATTGATTAATTGATTGGTTGATTTGTTACTAACTGATAGTCCCATAGGTCTCTGAAATAGTGCTCAATTGATGCTTGCTCCTATATGCTTCAGCTTATTCAGTTCAGAGTGAAAGCTAACCTTCAGATGAGAAACTGCATGACTTAGCGTACGACTAAAATGTATTATGTGCTGGTGACCGCACTACAGTGTTAGCTGCTAAACACTCCATTACACTGCTCCAAAATGTTGTGATCTTGTTGCGGTTGCAGGAGGTTGCCGAACCACTGATGGATCTTAAAGAAGCGATACAAGAACTTAAGAAAAACGAAACGTTTAAACACATCCTGGCCACACTTCTCGCTATTGGGAATTTCCTGAACGGAAAAAAGGTTTGTTATTCACTCAGTTCCGTCAACAGTTTTATCCTGTTCAGGAATATCACATTTGTTTATATCTGCTGATGGAGGCTGCAGTGATCTGGACGTCCTACCTGTATGGTTACCTGTTCGTTTTGACGTTATTCTCATTGTTGATTCTGTTTGCAGTGTAAAGGTTTTCAGCTGGACTACCTGTCCAAGGTCCCAGAAGTAAAAGACACAGTCCATAAGCAGTCGCTTCTCTACCACTTGTGTACGATTGTAATGGAGAAGTTCCCTCATAGCACGGACCTTTACAGCGACCTCGGATCTCTCCACAGGTCCTCAAGGGTACGAGACACATTATTGATAAGACATAGTTTGAAGCTTAGTCAAGCAAAGATCTAGATTTTTTTTATATTTGAACACTTGTATTTACTGTAGTTACAATGTTCAGTTTCTGTGTCATGGTGTTGGCATGCACTTGTTAGTAGATAACCAGTAGTTTACAAACAGACATAGGTACAAAGTCAGTTAGTCTTTTTCAGAGCATAAGTTTAACTGGTCGCCAACAGATGGTATGCGTATGATCGATCTAAACGTTTTAATGAATGCTGTTTGCAGATTTTATACTACAAGTTACAATTGTACCAAGCCAGCGCGCGATGTTCCGCACTAACTATTTACTTTGCTATGGCAACAGTAATTTACAAGCATGTCAGCCATCTTGGCCGCCATTTGGGGTTTTATGAAAAATATATTTTTAGCAAAAATTGCAGCAAATTTTCTGCAAGTTAATAGGAATTACGTATTTACAGTCTCAAAGCTAGGAAAATATTCAAGAATGAAACGGAAAAGAAGAAAGTAGAACAAACTTTGTAGATAAGTAAAAGCCAAGTGCGCCTTTTCCCATATGAACATACCCAAAGACGCATTACAATGATCAGTTTACCCCAAGCAAACCCAAAGCAGATATAGGCGTACAGGCAGCCGCTTTAATACGGTCCATGTACGTTGGTACTCATTTTACCGACCTTGAAAGGATGAAAAGCTGAATAAACCTTAGCGGGCAAGATCCGGAGTCAACCAAATCAGTCAACCCTTGACCAGACAGGGGATTGAACCCGGGACCTTAGGATTAGGAGGCAGAGATCTTACCAGTGTGCCAACCCCCTCCCGTGCATACAAATTTTGCATTTATTGAAAAAATTACGTTATTCAATTAAGCCAAGGAGAAAAGTGTGTTCATGATTGGACTACAGGTACTGCAGGTTTCAATTTAGTTGCTTCAAAGATTCAGGTTTGAGATTGGACAAAACGTTTGGAAGGGTAAATTTTACTTTTGGACGTTTAAGGTTTAATGACCTGGAAAAACCCATTTCCCAGCTCATGTCATTTCCTTACAGCATATCTCTACTTAAACATTTTATTCACCAGTCGAGAAAGGGGCAAGTAATATATCTTTGATTTCTTTATTTTATATGACATAGAACTGTTACATATTTCATCCTCTTAGTTTCTTGCTTTCAGGATCAACAGAGGTTGCACGTTTTCCTGCAAATCTTCTGTATTTTAGCATGCCACAAGCAGTAACTCATAAAACTTTTGCAATTACGAGTCGAGTCCACGCATGTTCCTAACGGTAAAATCAACACATATTTAATTTTTCA
>JAOBYF010001352.1:0-13679 GCA_025403605.1 Parazoanthus darwini
CCTTCTAGGGTTACTTAGCCTAATTACTACCCTCAACCCCCAAAACTAATCCAAAATATGTGTTTGATCTTCTTTCTGAATGTTTGTAGTTTCTTGATGCCTTTGAGCTTGGACGGAGGTTTACTTCAGAGTTTCCTTCCAGTGTTTGAAAAGCCCTGTTTCAGCGTGGCTGGAGCTTGTTATAATTTCAACTTGTCAATTACGTTATAAGTCAACACAAGAAAAAATAGTCATCCCGACCAACTCCAAATTTCACAGGGTTTGTTATCGAAACCGTAATAATTAGTTTTTGGCCTAAACCACCCCTCCCCCCCAAAAAACAGTTAAGACATATAATTCTTAACAAAAGCGTTAGTACTGTATACCGGTTGAAAAAGCATTCGTCGGTTATCATTCAGTTATTCCGAATCCCGTCGTTAAATTCTTGTTCAGATGAAACTTCATGTGTGTACTATTTAAAATAGGACCAAACATCAGTTCTTCTCGAGAGAATTCCCTACAACTTTTAGTCAAAATATTTTGCATCTAAAGCGTTATGAAATTATATTTTAACCACCCTCAGATTATATATAACGAACAAATAATATTACATCTGGAGAAGCTTCTCAGGACCTTCCAATGTCTGTAATCAAACATACTTTAGTTCGTTCAAGAACAATTACCTTCCCATTTTTGTAAGATAAAAAGCGCACTCCATCCTCGGAGAATTGAACTCGATAGCCTAATGGGTTGTGGTAATAATTCCGTATCAACAACTCAGCCACGACCGTCACGACACCAAGATCAACTTGAAACCAAGGAGTCGAGTCGCCAGAAGCAGGACTCCAATATTTGTCGCCAACCCGAAGATTTTTTGGTTCATGATATTTTTTATAACTGGAAGCGGTAAAAGCAGAATCCGGGATAATACTGGGATCGGTAAGTGATAGCGGTGCATTGCAATCTAAAGGGAAATGAATGTCATAATAATAGTCAAAACAACAATCACCACATCAACATTAATGTCATGATCATACTCATCACAATAGCCATAGCCATAACCATAACCATAATCATTATTATAACCATAGCCACAACCACAACCAAAACCAAAACCAAAACCAAAACCAAAACCATAACTACAAAGCGTAATCGTAACCATAACCGTAACCATATAAATATTAACCATATAAATAAAATTATCCATAACCATTATCATAACTAACGTTTTCAACTTAAAAGTCATCATCATTATTTGCAACATCTTAACTTTTACAGCCTTAGTAGTTTTACCCATTTTGTCTTTTAAGAGAACATATGTCAAAAAAATCGTTATCGTAAATATACAACAGATTGTGCGTGCCTCAATGCGCAACTAATAATTAAGGGTAACGAAGAAGAGGGTGGCGAAGATGGGGGTGACGAAGAAGAGGGTGGCGAACAAGGGGGTAAAGAAAAAGGGGGTAATGAACAAGGGGGTGATGAAGAAAGGGGTGAAGAAGAAGAAGAAGAAGAGGAAGAAGCAGAAAGAGGAAGAACTTGTAGTTTATCACATCTTGTAATCACCGACCTAGCGAACTAGAGTAAAAATTGCGTATTTGCCACTCCTGAACTATAAGAAAAGACTTGGTCCGTCTACCCAAACGTTCCCAGAAGACAGTACTCTAGTGCTGATGAAAAGAAAACTTTACCTCAAAAGGGCACTCTCACGGCTTTGCACATGCGCGAGCTCGAATTACAGCCATTGTATCATTGCCAATAGTAACCAAGGAAATACACTCGAGAAATTTATCCGGACCTCGGTCAGTTTTAAGTCGCTCAGATCAACTGTTTCTGCGTAAAACCTCAGAACTTGACTTTGTTCCGGGCCAGAACACTGTAAATTTCTGAGAACCGGAGCATGCGCATAACCGTGAAAGAATTCCTTCAAGATCTATCAAGGTTTCCCGGGTGTAATTCGTTGGTTTCTAATGGCTATGAGACAATAGCAAACATCCAAGCTCGCGCATGTGCAAAGCCGTGAAATATTCAATTAAGGAGTCTCAAGGGCTTTTCAAAGTACCCTTGAAGCATAAACCCTGAAGACTCTTAGAATTTGCTTAAAAAACGCTCCAATTCAAAATAATAACTTCTATATTTATAAACAAGTCGATACAAATAACTTCATAATTATCAGCTCACATCACAATTTAATTGTATTTATAAAAACAGCCGCGCTGTAACTTGGTTATAAATGGGTCTTTGAATGGGGAAGTTTGTTCCATTACTAAGTGCACAGACCATGCAGAGCTTTAAATAGAAAGAAATTCACCTGCTTTAGACATCTCCTTGGCCTCATGCAGCTCCGAGATTTGGGTCTCGATTTCATTGAGTCTCTTTCGCAGTGCCAGCAATGTCCTCTCTGCCTGCTGTACTCGGGCAGAAACTGCTTTGACCCGAATATCGCTTTCACAAACAACACTTCTTAGCCTAGAAATGGGCAAAACAGAAATGTTCTTTAAACATCTCTAGAATTCCAAGCAGCGGACAAAAACCGTACTTATCAAAAATGTGTGCGCAACTTACGAGTTCGACATTTTGATAAGCAACTCATGATAAAACGCTGCCGCTAGAGAAACAGATTGTTGTTGTATTTCTCTTCAGTTCCCCAAAAAGAACGTCGGAGAGACTAAACCAACGGCTTAATGTCCCTATCCACGGACGGTGTGGCGAAAGGTCACCCAATGCTCAACCCTCGACCAGGCCGGGGATTGAACCCGGGACCTCCCAGTTGGCAGTCAGAGATCTTAACAACTGTGCCAACCTCGCACACACTTCAAACCCCATCTGTATCAACCGCTGCAGGTCTTCCGAAGAAATGTTGCTTCAAGACACTACTTTAATTGATGGACCAAAAACATTGATTTAGATTCAACGAGATCCGATTTATCCATGAGATAAAAACGTGGAGTTTACTACTTCTTAAAGACTGAGAGTGAGTTCTTACCGATGTACAAAGAAACTTTATAACTCGTAATAGTTAGGCCACGCCAAGTTAATTTTTCAAGCACAGACCCGACCCACGCTATTCCAAGCGAAATTAAATTAAAATAAAAAACAGTTGTATTCCTTAAAAAGAAAGCACTAGCTTTGTATTCTGTGTGTTTCAACAGCAGTGCATGTTCTCAATTAAAACAAACTTTTAACGACAGAGCTGCATGATATGTCACTACAATAAAAGACGACAGAGCTGCTTTGTGTGTCACCACAATAACAGACGACAGAGCTCCTTTGTGTGTCACCACAATAACAGAAGACAGAGCTGCTTTGTGTGTCACCACAATAACAGACGACAGAGCTGCTTGGTATGTAATCACAATAACAGACAACAGAGCTACTTGGTGAGTCGTCACACTAACATACGACAGAGCTGCTTGGTTTGTCACCACAATAACTGACGAAAGAGCTGCTTTGTGTGTCACTCCAATAACAGACGACAGAGCTCCTTTGTGTGAGCCACCAAAATAACAGACGACAGAGCTGCATTGCGAGTCATTACATTAACATACGACAGTGCTCCTTTGTGTGTCACTACAATAGCAGACGACGAAGGTGCAATCTGAGTCAACATATTAACATTGTTATAACAGACGACAGAGCTGCTTCTTACACTGTTATTATATTATTTTGTTTGCACCCTTAACTTCAGCTTGTCAAGATATAAACTGAAGTTCAGTCCTGATAAGGTTGACACAATGATTGTCCAAGCAATTTCATTATTGGATGACCTTGACAAGGAGCTCAATAACTATATCATGCGCTGCCGAGAGTGGTATGGCTGGCATTTCCCAGAGCTTGGCAAGATAATTAGCGACAACTTGGCATTTGCCAGAACAGTAATGACCATGGGTAAGTGTGCTGTGATCATCCTAAGGGGAAGAGGGGGGAAGGCCTTCTGCTGCAGCAGTACCAGCTGTGCAGGTCAACATAAAGATCCTTGTTTAACATGAATTGAATTGTTTTGTGCATAGTCTGTGGTACATTAGTTCATATACAGGTTCACTTTAACATAAATGGGATTCAAGCTACATCAGTTATGTTTAAGTATAAACATATCCTTGAATGTTATACAGTTCCAGTAAGTTTAAGAAATCTGTTGATTTTTGCAGGTGTCAGAGTGAATGCTTTGAATGTTGACCTGTCAGAGATTTTGCCTGAAGAGGTTGAAGAGGAAGTTAAGGCTGCCGCAGAGATCTCCATGGGAACGGAGGTGTGCTATTCAGTTCCTGTATTTTTATTTACAATTACAATTCAGTTTTCCACTTTCATTAATATTTTATTTTTACCACTACATGTATTCAACCATAACCTGTAAAATTTGGCAGAGCTGCCCAACCTATTGGCTGTTCTGATGAAAATTGCAGGGAAAGCAACCAACATGAGTTTTCGTGCCAAATGTGTATTCTGTCCCAGGACATAGTTTGGCCCCGTGCTCTTGTGACACCACACTTGTTCAGTAACAATGACAAGTCAAAATTGTCTTTCATGTTCGGAATCATTTAATACGCAGTCCTCCATTATAAACTAAATTTTATGTTGCCTATACATTTAGTACATGTAAGTGCATTAAAACATAGAGGCTTTGTAAATTAATTTCAATTTAGTTATACCAGTCTTTACATGTACAAACTAATTTTAGATTAGCTAATATTTATTTTTGTTAAATTTATAGATTTCAGAAGAGGATATTGAAAATATAAAGTTCCTATGTGAACAGGTTTGTACCAGGCAACTTGCTAATAAATACCGTACAGTACATGCCCTGTATGTGAATTGTTAGAGACTACATGTATGTCATCTTTTGTCTTCATATTTATTATCTATGGTATACATTGGTCTGTTTTCTTGTCACACATGTATGCACAAATCTTACTGAATGGGGGGAGAGGGTGGATCAGATATAGGACATTAATTTGCTAATTTCTGCCAGTACAAATGGTTGATATATCAGAGTGTTCTAGCAACAGTAGCTAAAGAAAACCAAAAAGGACGCTCCAATTTACAAATCAAGTGAGAACCTTAGACTTCTCTGCACTTTATTGGACTATTTTACATAATTAGAAAGGTTTGTGATAATGACAGGGTGCTGCCGCATAAAAAAAGGGCACTGAGAACAAGGACAGAACACAGCACCCTTCTGTTTTGTTAGTACACTGTTTCACCAATCTTGACCAGTATTTGTGACACAGTGCAAAAAATTGTCCCAGAGTGGGAATTTTCAACAAAATTCTCCAAAATAATCAAATGCCACAGTCATACTCCCTTTCCCCCTTAATGGTTTACGTAAAGCATATATTTGATATACTGTATGTTTAATATTAGTAAATGATATCAGAATGAAGTAATACAAAAGAGCACATGGTACCAGAATTATTCAGGGTCCAGATATTTGAATAACTTAAAACTTACTGCTTTAAATTTGTTGCAGATTGTCGAGATTGCCGAGTATAGGGCTCAGTTGTATGACTACATTAAAAATCGGATGATGGCCATCGCTCCAAACTTGACCATCCTTGTAGGAGAGTTAGTTGGTGCAAGGCTGATTGCTCATGCAGGTATGTACCTCTGCATTATAATTATAATTATGTAGAAATTAATTTTATTAAGATGCTCACTTTTGGAACTGAGATCCACTTCAGATATAAGGGTTATAAGTAAAGAGTTACGTTGATTAAATATGTAACAAAAAAGATGGTAATCAACCATTAGATTAGAAATTTTAATTTACATGTACCTGTATCTATGAAGAGTAGTTTATCAAGACATTATTAGGAGGTTAAAACCATCATGATCAAATAGAAGTCAATCTTAGCTAATAAACTTGCGGGCTGGATTGGAGGTGATAATCCCAGCACAACCACCGTTTGCCATTAAGGATGCAGGCAACAGATGTGTTTTCTTCACAAAAGACTCTTTCTCATTGCAAAGGAAAATTAGTGCTACTAGCTAAATGTACAATACAAAATAGATATCATATTAGACAAAACCTGTAAAATTTGGCAGAGTTGCCCAATTATAATGGCAGTTCTGATGAAAACTGCAGGGAAAGAGATAAACAGGAGTTTTCGTGCCAAGTATGTTTTCTCTCATAGACATCATTTGGCCCCGTGCTCTTGTGACATCACGTAACTTACAGGCAATTCCTTTGACTGTTTAATTCATGGTATGCATGTAGAATATCTGAATACGGTAAGTGTACAGTAGCTCTGGTTTTTAATTAAACCTGCTTTGTTCCTTCAAGGTTCTTTACTCAACCTTGCTAAGCATCCGTCATCTACAGTGCAGATTCTTGGAGCTGAGAAAGCTTTATTCAGGTGGGTAAAAAACAGTTCGAAGGGAATGTTGATCATTAAAGTTCTGATATTTGAGAAAATCGGAGAAACCGAAAACAGTTTGAACTATTAGTTCAGCCAATATATGTAACAACAAGTTCACTTTTACCATTCAAAATTATGTAAAGAGTTAGTAAAATAACAGTTTGCAAGTATCTTTTAAACGCTATTAAGTGTGTTGTTAAAGATGTAAAAGTTAAGTATAATGGACAGGACAAGGGTTGAATTGATTGTTGCAAACTTGTACTACAATGCAAAATGTATGTAAAAATACTATTGATTTCATTCATTGTAGGGCACTTAAGACAAAGCATGATACTCCAAAGTATGGTTTGATCTACCATGCATCGCTGGTTGGTCAGACTAATCCGAAGAACAAAGGAAAGGTACAGTGCCGTGCAAAGTGATAGCGTTATAAGCTTTGCTCTGACGAAGGGCTAACGTTCGAAACGTCAGCCTTACACCAAACCTTACGGCAAAAAAACATGCCACATCAACCTTTGTTGATCAAAACCCGTTATAAGCTTTTGTTGAGAGTTCCATATACCGGTAGTTAAATGTAAACTCCTCCATTCAAAACGCTTTGCTACCTTCACTAGATAATTTTTTTACTGATGAAGTGCATACTAATAAAATTAATAATATTGTTTGTCAATGATTATGTGGATAAATAAAGTGCAGCCGTATACATATGTATAGAATAAAATGAATTGGTATTATAAAAAAAAGAATGTGTCTTATTTTGTTTTGTTTTTCTCTTTGCAAAATCAAAGATTTGTCAATTTTACAAGGTATGAATTTTGATAAATCTCGCAGCTGACTGAATAAAAGATATTTTATACCACAATAATAGACAAATGCGAACAATTGAACACCCAGCAAGAAAACTAAGAAAAAAGAAAAAAATATTGATTCAGAGCTTGTGTGTGCACGTGTGGGTTGAATGTGTCTGTCAAATAAATGTACCAAACATGTTTTCCTCAGATGAGCACTCCAATTGACCTTACCGAAAAAGATCCGTGTCGGATGTACGTTTTGCCTCAGCACCTTGTTAACCTAACACAACCAGTAGACATAGATACAGTAAAGCCATGTATGCTTTAGTTATATTCATCCCTGTACAGTGACAGCGTTGTGTATACTTGGTTTGAAGTTTTTGTAACTTTTCTGTGCGTTTTACAAGCATTTTAGGATTTTCGTGCTCTAAGCATTCTGGGTAAAAGTGCCAGTCGCCATGTTTTTTGGTACAATCAATTAAATCAACCAACAAATGACTTGTAACCAAGTCTAAATTAAAAGGAACTGGACGATATAAATACTATGAGTTAAATTAGGACCAGGTACTTACCGAACAGTTTCTTTCAGATCTCGCGTATGATGGGTGCCAAAGCGTCCCTGGCTGCTCGCGTTGATGCTCTCGGCGAGGATGTGGGAACAGACATGGCCGTTGAGAGTAAGGCAAAGCTGGAGTCGAGACTCAAAATGTTTGAAGGCGACCAGGTAAACCAAAACAGTCCCAAAACTCAGTGTTACATGTACTGTACATACTGTAAACGATTTATTAAGCGCCGCGGCGCTATTTTACGTCTTTTGCAGTTAAGGGTGCGGCGTTTATTCGAGAGCGGCGCTTTCTTGAAGCGCAGTGGAAACAGTTAATCGTTATTGAATGATATTTGATGAAAATTTAAAAAAAATGCTTCTTTAATCGCAGTTAAGTATTAACTGCAGCTGTTAATGGTTTGGTTTTTTTGTAGATGAGAAAAATTAGCGGTACTGGCAAGATGAAAGCACGAGCAGACAAGTACGAGAACAAAAGGTACAGTATTAAAAGAGTTTTTTTAAAAATGCAGTAAATTCATTTCTGTGTTTATTTAAGAAATACGCTCGTGGTGCTTTTCGAGTGTTGAATAAAAGAACATATTTGATATAACATGTCAAGTATTTTACAAATTTTTAAGTCTGTGTGATGTTGTTGTGACTGTTTTTATGATTCACATGATCCCAGCCAAGTGAAGTCTTACAATCCGGCAGCTGACTCTACGATTGAAAAGCCATCGAAAAAGCGAAAGCACGAGAAGGAAGAAAAGAGCGAAGAACAAAAGTCGTCTAAAAAGGCAAAGGAACAACACGAAGAAGAAGAAGAAACCCCAGCTGATGTGGACGATGGTAAGGCATAGATGCAAAATGAACATGCTGTAGTCTCTGTGTGTTTGCGCGTGTGTGCCCGCGGTTTTTTTGTTTGTGTGTGCACGCTTTTGTGTGTACGCGTGTTTTTTATGTGTACGCGTTTGTTTGTTTGTTTTTTGTGTGTATGTGTGCGCGTTTTTTGTGTGTGCGCGTTTTTTGTGTGTGCGCGTTTTTTGTGTGTGTGCGCGTCCTTTTCTGTGTGTGTGCGTTTTTTGGGTGTGTGTGCGCGTATTTTGTGTATGTTTGTGTGTGTGCGCGCGTTTATGTGTGTGTGTATGTTTGTTTGTATGTGTGTTAATTTGTGTGCGTGCGCGTTTGTTGATGTGTGTTTGCACGTGCGCGCGTATGTTGGTGTGTTTGTTGTGTGTGCGCACGTATTTTGTGTGTATGCGCGCGTTTGTTTGTGTGCATGTGTGTGCGTTTGTATGTTTGAGTGTTTGTGTGTATGTATGCGCACGTTTGTTTGTTTTATTGTGTGTGCTCGCGTTTGTTTGTATTTGTGAGTGTTTGTGTTTGTGAGTACCTGTTTTTCTGTGTGTGTGTGCGTACTTGTTTGTTTGTGTCCGGTGGGTATGGACTTTATTTGTTTTGTAGTTACAAAAGACGAGTCGTAATAAAGCCTTCTTGTATAGTTAAGTTACTCAAAACAGATTGCTTCATATAGGAGGGGTTCGATCTTAGTTCACGAGATGGTAGTGCAGTGGTTTGCATTGTAACATAATGGTATTACTAACAACAATGTTTATTTTTGTTGTTGCTGCTGTTGTTGTTGTTGTTCTTCTTCTTCACGTTGTTGCTGTTATTACTATTATTATTATTATTATTTTTCTTATTATATTAAACTATGTTTTGGGAGTCACAAATAATAGTCTTCTTACCCGTCACTATATCGTATTTCTTGTTCATATGTCATGAGATGCACAGCTCCAGTATAAAAAAATAATTACCCTTAATCCCTTTTGGATTTTATGTTAAGTAAAGTATATTATTATCATCATTATTATTACCTGTCAGTATGCTTCTAAGCAAAATGGTTAATTGTTTAAATTAAACTTCGAGCCTTGCCAGGAAACCATGAACCTAACACATATTCCCAGTATCAAGCTAAGCGGGTCTTTCATGTTGGGTGCGTTATTTTAGCCTAAGGTGCTTGCTGCTCAATAAAATCATGTGTTTATTGTATAATTCTGACAAACAACGGAACATATTGCTTCTAACTATGACCCGCTTAACTTCTATAGTTTAACTGTTATCTGTTTTTTTTAATTGTTTTTGTTTTTTTAAAGACGAGATTACAGCCAAAAAGATGAAGAAGAAGAAGAAAAAGGAAAAGGCAGAAAAAAGGAAAACGGATGACGCAGACGATGCACAAGAAGAAACACTAGTGGTTAGTATTACAATATTACTGTATTACACGCTTTTTTAGAACAAGAACAACGAGGCTGAGATTGGCTGAGATTGGCCAAAATTTAAGAACAATTTAAGAACAAGCAGAGGCTCGGGCTCGATAGCTAAATTTTTTCCTGGGATAATCACTGAAAATCGTCTCGGGAAAATGACTCAGCAAATCCATGATAAATCCACGGGGATGAATTGATTAAAATGCACCCGCCAAGCAATTCGTTTTCCAATACATGCATTACCTTAGGCTTAGTTTTTATTCGATTTAAGCCACATATAGAAATAAGAACAATATAAGAACAATTTGAGGCTCAAATCGCCAAAAAAATTAAGAACAATGAGCCTCGGCCAAATTTACTGGTTATTATTAAAAAAAATGCGCGTACTCATATTCCGTTTTAGGACTTTCTAAATTCACAACACTTTACATGTAGGCCCAGGGTACATGGCGGACTTTCACGGCTCAATAGATATCGCTGTGGTCGTGTATCAGGGTTAATCATCATATTTCATGGCTGTTTATGGTTATCTATGGTTAGTGAGGTTTAAGATTTGGGTCAGGCCGTTACTTCTGTCTCGTAGAAAAGGGATAGCATACGATGAAACTTTGGTTGTTGCCAGCGAGTTGAGTGGATGGTGTAGTGGCAGCGCATGGTGACTTCGCAGCTTTATAGACCCGTCACACTCGCTTTTCCTTGGGGTTTTCAACTTCTATTTTCTTGAAGTTTTTGCAAGTCTTAACTATCCGTCATCTTGAACCAAAGTCGTGTGATTTTACTGATAGCTTGGGTACGAGACACGACCAGGCCAATCGCAACCGTTTTACGGTTTTCAGAGGATTCTTCCTTGAAACTCTTTCAGCCCCGGCTAGTTATTCAGTATGTAAATTCTCCTTACTTTATCCACATAAAATAAGTCATTTGGTAATGAGAATAAAGCATTTGATCATACACAGAAATTTATCAAAGATGAAAAACAGAATTCTCCTAACCTGTTTACAAGGAAACTTTGGAGACAGTTTAGGAGAATTCAGCAATACGCCATATGGCGTGTTTGGGGGTGAGAGGGTTTAAGTGATCGTCACCAACTGCACTTACATCATCTTGCTCAATATCTTCCTTGTCCGTATCAGCTTGTGCTGACGCTTACCTCAAAATTGTGATCCAGACTTACGCAATCCGTAAAACTAATCCTAACTAGAAAATTTACAAGTAAAAAGAAGTTAAGAAGTGCGATTGTCAGTTTGAGTGTTGTGAATGAGCCCTAATCGAATCGAAGCCACGACACCTAGTGTCATGGCGACATCAGAGTGTCAGTTTTTTTCTTTTTCGATTTCTCTTACTTTTGCTTTGTTCGTTTCTTAATATTTGAAGAATTAACGTATGGTGATGGTCACATTGATCGAAACATGCTTATATCCAATTTGCGGGTAGTTTAATAAACGCTAACTCTGGTGTTCTCTTGTATTGCAGGCTCCTGAAAGTGGAGAAAAGAAGAAGAAAAAGAAAAAGAAGAAAAAGACGGAGGAAGAAGCAGACTAGAATGTACAAAAAATATTCTTTATAATTTTTTAATCCATCCCAAGTTCATCCTCTTGTTAAGAGTATCGATCCTTAATCGGCTATCTTGTTTTCTGGCGCAGAGGTCAACAATGCTCACTTAACGTCAATACTGATATGTAGTTACTGTTTTATAAACAGTGAGTGTTGTAAAATATATGAAGAATCATCCACAGGCAGACAGTGGAACGATTTGCACGAATTGATAATTTGCACGGAGTGTTCACTAGCTTTTAAGAAAATGAAAAATAAAAGACAATCCCACTGCTTGTTTTAACTTGTTTGTACTTTACATTTTAGTTAATTTATCTGTACTAGACATGTTGGTAGGGGGAAATTTGTTGGTACAAATACGTACCGCTGGTTGATACTTTTTGAACGATGGGCAATGGAGGAGGCAGTTACATTTTAATGTATTAAAATATTTTAACATATTAAAATATATTTGTAACTTGAAGGATTGAAAAGTTTTGAATTTGTTCGGGAAACCTTGGATTCGGTACGATACTTTTGTTGGGATTTTAATCGCTATTATGTGTTGAAAGATTCTCCCAGAAATCGCGATTTGCGCTGGGGAAGAAACGTAGAAGAATGGAAAACACTTAAACCACGGAGAGAAAGGTCCCAAACTGGTTAATATGCAGTTGTCAAAACAGGCTATATTCCCACAACGCACAGGTATACCAATGGCGGATCCAAAACTTTCCGAAAGGAAGGTCTCAAAAACCACAATTCTGGATATTTGTGTTTCATAAAAGTTTTTTGCAGTTTTTTTAATAAAATATTTCCAAATCTGCCCGTCGGTTCCTCCCCCAAATCCGCCCTTGTCGACGAACAAACATTTAAAAATGTTCCGGGACTGTACGGTATTCGGTAAAGGTTCACGCAGGCATCCTACAAAGAGCGCGCAAAAAACTGCCAGCTATGTTCTAGTACTATTTACCAACTAATCAAAACTGAACCAGTTTTTTCCCCAGCAAATAGTCAAACTCGGCAAATTGCCCCGAGTCAGAGAAAAACTGGAAATATTTTACTAGTCTTAGACTCTAATTTTGTTTCAGATGGCGTTAAAAACCAAGGAAGTACATTTTTGGGCAAACTAGTTTTCAAAATTCCCGGGGGAGCATTCCCCGAACCCCCCAGTTTTCCAAGGCTTGTTACAGCCCTTGATACACAAAAAGCAGCTCCCACGTCTGTTTTTCTGATGACTCACAAAGCAGCTCTCTCGTTTGTTATTGTGGTTGCCACAAAGCAGCTCGGTCGTCTCTTATTATGGTGATAAACAAAGCAGCAGATCGTCTGTTATAATGTTGACTCGTAAGCACCCCTGTGGTCTGTTCTTATTTAGTCACAAAGCAGCTCTATCGTCCCTTAATGAAATGACTTACAAAGCAGCTCTATTGTCCCTTATTGACTGGTGACTTACAAAGCAGCTCTGTCGTCGGTTATTGTGGTGACACAAAGGAGCTCTGTCGTCTGATATCGTGGTGCATGACACACAAAGCAGCTCTATCGTCTGTTATCGTGGTGACACACAAAGCAGCTCTGTCGTCAGTTGAAGTGATGACTCACAAAGCTGCTCTGTCGTCTATATTAAGTGACACGCAAAGCAGCTCTATTGTCTATTATTGTGGGTACACACAAAGCAGCTCTCTCGTCTGTTATTTTGATGACCTACAAAGCAGCTCTGTCGTTTGTTATTGTAGTGACACAAGAAAACAGCACTATCAGCTGCTACTGTGGTGACATACAAAGGGGCTCTGTTATTGAGATGACAAAGCGTGCAGCTTTGTCGTTGGTTATTGTGGTGATACACAAAGCAACTCTGCCGTCTATTATTGTAGTGACATGCAAAACAGCTCTGTCATTTGTTGTGTCATTGAAGGGACTGACACAAAGCAGCCCTGTCGCCTCTTATTGTTATGCCACACAAAGCAGCTCTGTCGTTTGTTATTGTGATGACACACAAAGCAGCTTTGTCGTTTGTTAATGTGACGACACACAAAGCAGCTCTCTCGTCTGTTATTGTGACTACTAATACACAAAGCAGCTCTGTCGTCTGTTAATGTGTTGACTCGCAAAGCTGCTCTGTCATCTATATTAGGCGACATACAAAGCAGCTCTATTGTCTCTTTTTGCGGTGAAACACAAAGCAGCTCTGTCGTCTGTTACTGTGTTCATT
>JAOBYF010001463.1:0-13676 GCA_025403605.1 Parazoanthus darwini
GTTGTTGTTGTTATTGTTGTTGTTGTTATTATTATTATTATTATTATTATTATTATTATTATTATTATTATTATTATGCTAACCATACAAGGTTATCCTTCCCCTCGGTGCCAGTCAAAGGTTTGGTTACTTTTCAGGAACCGTGAAAAGGGCTTTTGTGAATGGGTTGTACGGTGTGTTTTCGTTTTGAAGATAGTGCACGTTTGTGTGCGTGTGTAGTAATCGCGCTAAAGGAACGTTTACCTGCAGTCAAGTTGCACCAGCTCACGATCAAGCATTCCAAACACTGCGCACAATCTTGCATGGTTCGTGTTGAAGAAGTTTGTAACTTTAGTTATCCCCGTCAGTTACCACATAGCAACCGGAAGTGAAGATCAGAAAGTCATGATCTGGGACCTGCGCAAGCGACAGAGTGTGTACACCATTCCCGCTCACACAAACCTTGTGTCGTCAGTCAAATATCATGGTAGGTTCTCTAGTTTGTTTTAAGTGGATAGGTTTTGGACATTAGGTTTGCTTTATAATCATTTGTGCTGATTCAGTTTTGTTGTTTCTCGAAGACGACTATCTGCTAACAGCTTCTTACGACACAAAACTCAAGGTGAGTGAAAAATAACTTGTCAGTGCTCGAAATAACACGTATGGGTGGTCGCTCACTTGTCAAATCGTGTCTGGTCAAACAAACAGAACTGAATAACGTCTGCGCGTGCGCCACTGACTATTGTCTTTGGTCAAACGGGTTTTAGTTCGGTCATATTGCCTTTTTTCCCATACATGAAGGCCGTGTTACACGAGTCAACTTGTAACGGCGATTCTCCGAGCAATAATGTTGCTGTTGCGTTGCAAGTTTTTGAAACCAATTCATAAACTCGGGCTTCCTGTTGCGCAGAAAATCGTCCTCGGTGACATGTTAGTTATTGTTACATGGAAACGATTTTCAACGTAACAATGTTGCGCGGAAAATCGTCGTTGCAAGTTGACTCGTGTAACACGGCCTTAATCTGGGTTTATCGAGTTATGGATGCGCGCCTGAAAATGGGAGAGAGTACGATAGAAGCGTTTGAGTGGCACTAGGCGAAGTCGAGAGCTTCTCTAGTTGATTGAGTGCTCTCTCAACTTCCTAAGTACATCCATAAATCGATAGACGCACAGCTTAAGTACGAACCATTTCTTTTAGAACATTGCTGCTTTATTTGTTAAGGGAAAAAACGTTCTTTGCGAACAGTTGCTAATCGACCGGGTTGTTTTTGTACACCATTTCTTTAGCAAAGTTTGACATCTCCTCTTCCTATTCTTGATCTTTACCTTCAATTTCTTCGTTTTCCATTTACAAGCCTTTTCAAAGAAACCTTTGGAGTTATGCCCGACTCAATTCCTTTTTAATTTTTTTACCAACTTTACCTTTGACCGAGGCACACGAACAACTAAACGTTTATGATCGTTGACTTGTCACACTTTCAAGCTCTACCACGAAATTTGTTTCCCGTCATGCATCGCTCAGTGTATGACATTTGTGATCCAAAGTGAACGTAACAACGCTTTGACTCCCCAAAATTCCAAACTATAAGTGCGTTTGCAAACAATCCCAAGATTATGTTGGGAGGTATTTATATTTCTACTTGGAGAGTTTAGGTGGACGATCACTCTTCGTTCCTGACAAATAAACTTTTATTAATACTGTAAGGGAAGAGAGATGCTGATAAACGTGGCTTGGGTGAAATTATTATGAACACTCCTCCCTGAAAATTCATTAAATTCTTGAATACTCATGGCATTTTGCACTCAAATATCAACTTCTAAACCGTGGGCGGTATACCGGGGTTGTTTTATTAAGGCAAATTACTGCATGTAAGCCATACCCCGAGATTGTCTTTGTAAATCCACAAGTTTCACTGTCCAGGTCTCGTTTTTCAACCGGGTTGCACAATCCAGGTGTTAAATCTTTAACCTGCGTGTAAGTGTTATATGTATCCCCATTTTAACAAATGGGTAAAGATTTATTTGCTGGATAGTGCTAGCCACCCTTTGAGCATATGGGACTATGATAATTTCACTGGCTTGCAGCCAATACAGATATGATGTATTTAGCATCCACTTTAACTGAACAATGTATTCTTGGATTTCACAATTCGTCTTTAGCTGTACAAAGGTTTTAAAGTCAGTATGTCAAAGTTTTAACTGTTCTTCGTCTCTGTATAACAGGTGTGGTCACATCCTGGTTGGGCCCCACTCAAGACCCTTACCGGCCACGAACAAAAAATCAGCTGTGTGGATATTTCTCCAGGTAGACAGTGTTGAACACCTGTGGTCCATGTATACTAAATTTCCTTTGTAGATAGCATGACTGCACAGTGGTCAAGTGGTTGGCGTATCTGTCGTGTAACCTTAGGAGTTCGCGAGTTCGAGACCCGGCCTGACCAAAGCGTTGTGACCTTGAGCAAGATACTTTGCTTTAATTGCTCTAGTCGACTTTGTGTATACTTCAGTACTATCTTCTGATGGTATCATTTCTCATGGTTCCATTCATTAATTCTGTGGTTTTCACCCCTCATCTCCTTGCCCACCCCTATTCCCAAAGGGAGCGTTGGTTAGACCTGTTGGGGTTGTCAAGAGTTTTGTCTCTTGGGGTCGGGTAACCGGGTAAGTTACTCTTGACAAGTTGAACTTTAACAAGTAAAATAGTGTTTAAAATTTCTGTTACTTGATAAATCGTGTTAAATGGGAAAACTGGCACCAAAAGGGTCAAATTATTAGTGTTTGTGTTTTCCTCAAACCGTCTCTTCAGGGCAAACTCCTGGCTGTATAAAGAAATGTTCTTTTCTGCTCTACTCAGTTAATTGTTATTTTCCTTGACCTTCAGATGGAAAATATCTCGCATCAAGTTCATTCGACAGAACATTCAAACTATGGTCGTCGGAGTAGCGAGTTTACTCCGAGAGACCACTGTTTTCCAAGATAGCGCAACGAATGACCGATGATTCTTAAACAAGCTGGTAAAGAAAGCATCTCTGGATCTGTGAGAATAAATCTGGGTTAACGTGTTGATTTTACTCCAACGCAGATCATGAAGAACCGGATTGGCGAACTGTACAATGTTTATAGGTGTCCCTTGTAAGTTATTTGTAAGAAAATAAAATACGTTTCCATTTTAAACTGTCGGCGTTGTTTGCTCAGTTGTAAGGTTATTGAAGAGTGCGTAAGTTTATTACGAAATGCTGCAAGTTTGTTACAAAACGCATAACTTTATTGCAAAACGCTGCAAGTAATTTACAAAATGCGTTACAAGTTTATAACGAAACTGCTAGATTTTTGCAAATTAAACGCGTCAGGTTTTGAGAAATGCCGCAGAACACCTTCAAACGAAACCAGGAAAACCTGGAAAGTTGTGGAACTTTACACATTCATTTTCCAGCGCAAGAAAGTCGTGGAGATTTTAATTTAGGTCATGGAAAGCCATGGAAAACAAAGAATGTATAAGCATGGTTCAGCTGTGCTTTTGTGAGCCAGACAAAAACAGAACTTGACAATTTACGCACAGAAAGCTAGATTCCCATGAGATAGGATTTATCGGTAAATGGTATATTTAAGTTCAAACTACTACACCTATTTTCTATCTTGTACTTCGTAACAGTGCTGAAAAAACTCGATTCGAAGATGGTTTCTGATATCGCCAAGGAACGTAGAGTCTTGGAATACTGCTAAGCCTGTGTCAAGGAAAAAGTTGCGGAATTAATTTCAAATGCCCAAACGCGAATTACGAATCATATAGAATTGTTTGAGTTGTTTTTTCTTCGTCGTGAGCTGTTTTTATTTTTTATGCCGCGTCAGTAATTTAGAATAACAAGAACAACAACTTGCACAAACTTATATACTTCAGTGGTAACTAATGTAATCTCCCCTTATTTCCTTTATCACATGTATTGAAGCCAGAACTTTTAGAAAACAAACCTTGTTTTAGCTGTTTTATAACTGCTATTGGTTTAACTATCTCAAGATATCAGCCTTGCCTACCGGCGAAAGAAACTTGACAACAGGAGCTACATTTTCCAAGAAGACGGTCAATGCTTTCTCGGGTATATGTACACTGGGTACGATTTTCCAAAAACTTACAAAATCTCAGCTGATAGAAAATGAAATTGTTACTCCCCCCGAATCCCGGGCTGCTCATAAAACAGTATTCTCGTTATTTAACTAACGAAGTTTGATTAGCGCTGAAATGGACAGTAAAAGTTGCGTTTAGTTGTTTTGGTCGGATTTACTACGCATGCGTGAGAACGAACGCTTGCAAATTCTAAGATGGCGCATCGAAAGATTTCCTATTTTTGCAGTTAGTGTAAGCAACGAGTATCGTTTCTGAACAAAAATTACGCAGTTAATCTTATTCAGTCGACGACGAAAAGTAAAATATGAACTGAGATTTGTGTGTTCAAAGCCGCCTGGAGTTTGTTAGTTTTAGTCACGTTTTTCCGACTTATATCGATTGAAGATAGACCTGCCTGTAAAGAACTGAGTAATTGTCCTAAAAGCAAATTTAATTCATTTTTCAAGAACAAAACGCAAGTTAATAATGGTGAACATATAAATCCAGTTTTTAGTAGGCATGTTTTGTGAAAATTGTTTTAGGAGTTTTATTAAAAGCGGAACCTTTGAAGTAAAAGCTAAATTGAGCAGAATGTTTTTATGAATTCTAGAAAGTTATTAATAATTTTAATTTCAACAATTAACTTCTTTCTTATATCCGCGCCCTCTACTCATAGAGGCGCCAAAGCGTTTATATCAGTTAATAAGTTTGCTGGCGCCTAAGGTGAGAAGTGAAAACCGGGCATTACTTGTTTTGACTATCTCGGCTTCCTACATATAATTTGGCGCCAGCATTTGATTCATACATCGCATTTTATTTTCGAGGACCCTTAGTGGTATTTGGGAATACACAATTTGTGACATCTGACTTCAATAATTACTGCGTGCGTTCAGCCATGAGTTTAGATTTTTCTTTGAAAAAATAAATGACTAACCAAATTGGTATAGAAGCAATGTGTTCGTCAAACATTTAATAACCTCAATTCTTCATCAGTCTTTCTATATGTTCTTCCTTCATAAGAACTTTTTTTAAGAACATTGAGAACTTAAGAACATGCTAAAACACATCTCGTGGTGAGACTAAAGAGGAAACGTTTATTGCTATAAAGTTTGAAAATGGAACGGAGAACCTCGACAAAATATCGTGACGGAGCAGGCCGGAAATTTCACACTTGATTTTGGTAAACAAGCGATAGCAACGTATTTGGGTATATGTATGAACTAAATTAGATGTTGGGAAAGCCTTTGAATGTATTTATACAGACACAATTCCAAAAAATATCAAGAACATTTTAAGAAGATTTGAGGCTTAGATCCCCAAAAACTGTAATCTGAAACGGATCAGCTCCCAAAAGGTTGGTCTTACAAAGAGAAAAGAAAGTAGGCACGAACAGTCTGTTTCGCGCGATATCTTGACAATGTTTTAAAAAGCAGCTTCGAAAAAGCAATAATACGACTGCACTTATCATTTTGTGTTTTCAGACAGTTTATCACTTGTTTGAAAACGTCCCGACGTCAGAGGACATTTTGTCACTAGCATTACAGTTTTGCAACACTTTTGTTGGAACCGAGACAGGGACAATATCTGTCACACATTTGCATGTTTGTTTTAAGTTATTTTTTCCTTGACTAGTACTGTTGCCATGAAAGCCTTTTCACTCACCAAGCATTTAAACAACTAACTTCAAAAAGAAATTAAATTAGTGACATTGTAAAAACAACATGATTTCGGACACGAAGAAACCCGAGTACCAAAGGCAATTCGTGAAAGGGCTGAAGCTGACGATGTGTAAAGGAGATTCGAGCTGTTATAAGTGACAGCCGGAGATGGTGCAAATAATGCAAAAAGAGCGGTTGATGTTTGGGATTATATCATTACCAGAAGCCTAAAAAGAAAAAAAAGGATGACAAAATTACAGTTAAGATACAAACTTTTACACTAAATATTTGAATAGTATACATCTAACACCTTTTGATGAAATTTTGGTTTGGCTTTAGGCCTGTGGTAGCGTTATACTTCAGGTCAAAATATATTTGACTGAAAACCTTGATATTGCCTGAAAATGTTCGCCTGAAACAAACTTGGGAGGCCCGATGAACTTAATTTGTCGAAATAATTTAACACTTGGATGAAATAAACAATTCAGATTTTTATATTTGTTTTGAACTTGGAATTGCAGTAAAACTTAACGGTTTTGATTAAATTTAAAATTTAACGGTTTTGATTAAGTTCGATCGAATTTTTAATTCAACTGAAGTTGGTGCGACTTAGAACTATAACAGGTCTTAAACTGATTGCCACATTTTCATCAATAACATTTATTCAACAACTATTGGGACTAATGAACTCCCTACCCAAAGCGAATGTTAGAATAACAATGAAAAACAAACAAACAGTTAACATACAAACATAATGTCAGTGGGCCGGACACCCACGGGACCAAGTCTAAGAATACTAAAAACAAAATTATAAAAAAATGATATATTGAGCTGGGAAAATCGTGACTGGGTGCATGAAACAAATTTATAGTAAAATGAATTTATTTGTTAGGTTGCCGAACAAAGCATTCTGGGGCAAATCAGATCAACTGACGTTATTCTAAAGAAACGGTCAGCTTTTTTGTGGCAAAAAGGTGCTGAAAATTCCCAAAAATGTATTTTGTCTTGATATATAAAAAGGGCCAATTATAGCTTCAAGAATGTGATAAAAATTTTGATTCAGAGAATTAAACTTGCCAAACTTTTTATGGGAACACATCTCATCACCATGTACCCCATAAAGAGCTTTTTTAGTTAAATTGACAACCTTAATTTTTATGCGATTTTTGCGTATAGATATTAGTCAGATAAGGAATACGTTTTGTACGATAACAAATCTTAGCTGTGTATATGAGGAGAATGTGACATGGGTTGTTACAGGACTTTGAAACTTGTGATGAACACTTGAGATAGAAAAATAATTTAGATTCTTCTTCGTCGTCTTCTTCTTCGTCGTCTTCTTCTTCGTCGTCTTCTTCTTCTTCTTCTTCTTCTTCTTCTTCTTCTTCTTCTTCTTGTCAGTCTTCTTCGTCGTGGTCGTGGTCGTCGGCTTCTTTTGATAAGAACGAACTTTATTAAAACTCTGCGGGGACTCAAATTTTTTCAAGTTGTACGAACAATTTGAGGCTCAAGTTCAGTTTCTTTTTACGTGTTTATCGTTTTAGTTTTTTTATGTATAGATATGAGAACAACTTAGACTGAATTGGCTAAAAAGATTCCAAAAGTTATCTTTTTCTTGTTTTAAAAAACGCGAATACTGTAATGCATATTGTGTTTTGTACTGAACAAGTGGCCAACTATCTAAAGCGATCTTTCAAAATGCATGAAAAGCCTTGTGAATTGTGTTGAAAGCCTTCTTGTCAAAACCTGAGATTAGTATTCTTAAGTGAGGAAGGGCCATAAATTGTCAGTACACTTACAAAATTATATGTAGTCTTTTCCTTTTTCTGAAAAAAGAATTTTCGTAGAAAAGAAGAGTAGTCGCAAAACTGCGGAATCTTGAACTGAAAGGTAAAACAGAACATTTTCTCCGTAGTTATGAATTACCATTAAAATACGTCCATTAAGGAAGCAGCTTATAACATATTTTGTGTTTTTACAAATTTTGAAATTCTAATATCAAGAACACAAATAATTCGTAAAACTTTACGGAATGAGGGCTTTTATTACTAGCCACACTATTTTGTTTGGTCTGTTTTGTGTTTCACCAAGAACTATCACACTTCATTTCTGACAAGCGCTTTTTACGTGACACAGTGGTTGACAGAACAGAATGGACAGCAAGCGGCATATAACTATTATCAGCGTAATTGTTAAACCAGCCTGAATCTGCTTTTCCTGCACATTTTCTACTCAAAAAGCCGCAACAGATTAAAATAAAGTAGAACCTTTTAAATAGGTCTACGAGGCCGTAAGTCAAATTTCGTTTCGACAGTTGACAAATGGATGATCGGAATACCAATCCGTTAAACGCTACGTTCTGCGCGAACATTTGGCAAATATTTTCAAGTTCTATTAGAAAATTTGAAAACGAAACCTGAGAAGTAGGAATTAAAGTGGAAACAACGTGCAAGAGTAACAGGTGGTGCCAAAATTAACAAAAATTAGAAAAGTTAATGAAGCATGTTTTTGGTGTGCATTTGAAGGAGATGGTTAATATATTTATTTCGGCTCGCTTAAGTAAAGAACCCAAAATTGACAAAAGATTAAATAAGGTTTAAGTATTTTTCTTGTAACTCCTACCGTTCATGACTTGTTTTATGGTTAAAAAAAGACTCAAAAAGACAGAAAGAACATCAGAGGACAGCGAGCTACGTGAGGTTGGAGTTCCTTTGACATGTTGATTCGGTAGTTCCCGCGTGTGTTCTTTACTTTGTCATGCATTGACAGTAATAACGTAAGTTCTTCTTTTCTATTTTCGTAATATGCGTTTTAAAAAGGTATCATTGTTTTCAAAATTTTAATATCCTTCTTACCGATCTTTCGATAGTTGCCAAGCGATTTGTTCGAGTTCTTTGAAATTATTTCTGTTTAGGGCTGAGAAAGAGAAATGCTGAAAGACATATTTTTAGGTACTGACGTTTCCTTTTATTTCGGGATGACAGAAACGATAAAATATTTAGTCGTTCTCGCTTATATTTATTTGGTTATTTTGTGCAACATATTGTCCGTCATAGTAAATTTATGCCATACAGACTGTATGGAAATCTTGTTCATTTCGCAGAATTTGCATTTCAAATTTTCCACCTGAAGCACACAAAAGGAAAAATCTTCTGAAGCGTAGAGTAGAAATTGTAAGCAAGACTATAGCCATTCTAGAGCCCTTGTTGCAGGAAGTGTATATTGTGACACATTGCAGTCGATATAGAGTTTTTTTGTGGTTGGAACAAGTTGGTCGTTGGTGTCGTGAAGACAAACGCACACCTGATCGCTGATGAACTTGACTGAAGCACTCTTATCTCGCAACTTCTCCTGTTAGTTTGAGTCGGTTTAATACTGGAACACAATTCAAACTCGTCTTCAGACCGATTTTTTTTTTTTTATGTACAATTTCCAACGAGTTTCGGTCTGCAAATTCTACTTCGCCATTTGGTAGAAGAACACATTCAGTGCTTGATTATGGCTTACTGTACGACCGTACAGTGGGTTGTGCATCTTTAAGAAAACCTTTGTATTTTGACAGTTCTGAAGAGAAAGCGGGTTTATTCAAGTCTGGGTTTGGCAGTTAACTTCATGGAAAGCTCACAAGAAAGTCTCATATTTAAAGGTAAGCTTTTCCAAGATATTGATCAGACGTTAAATTTCTATTTACATATGTGTTTATTCTCAGTTCCCCTGTTTTAATTCACATTAGCAAGATAATTAAAGCAAACCCGGGACTATTTGACACGAAAGGCTGCTCAGTTTTAATAATAATAAGGAAAGTAATGTGTACGGACCACAGTGATATGGCGTTTTTTTGGACACTGCTGAATTTCGCTTAGTTGACGTTTGTGAATGTTATCAAATGACGCTTGAATTTAGCCGTTTTTGAACAGAGGCCAAATTTTGGCGACAACGCCATGGTGACTGTGAACCAGCGGTCAGTCGCTTGAGAGAAACGCGATAATATCCTCAGGCAAACAAAAACAAGAATCGGAGGTACAAAAAGTGACCAGTAAAAAAATACACACAAGGTGTGTAAATACATCAAGGGCTGGATTTGAACCCAAAGGTTAATTGTAGTGCAATTTATCTTCTATTATCACCTGTAATGTTGACGTAGCCTAGCCATGTGTGAGCTGACCCGAGACCGAGCAATAGCTTCAGCTTTAAGTATTTATAGTTCAAATAAACAGATTGGATCTTTCTATTCCCATCTCTTTAAAGATAATCTTTCTTAATTCCGAAATCATTAAGGGTGTACGGCAAGATACAATCGCTTTGATCGGTAACTAGTATCATTTGCTCAGTCACTTACTATTTCAAAATTCAGTGAAGCATGTGAAATTTTGCTGACTTCCTGCTCGGCTTTGTCGTGCAAATCACTTGTGTTTAGTCGCTCACCCACAGTCTTCATGACAACGTTCTGCGCAAAAAGCTTGTTCACTGCGGTAAAAAGTAAATGCGCCCGTCTGGCACACGGATGACTGGGTATTGCAATTGATTAATTTTCAGGTATGCCCCGGCCCTGTTTGGCTTTTGATTTAAATAGGATTGTTAATATTTTAAAATGCGGAGCTTGGACGTTAATTTATAGATCATTACAGGCGTACACCATTCCAATATGGAACCTGATAGTGCAGGGAGCGCACCACATGTCTCGAGACTACAACTTTTCTCTCGTGTGCGTAATTCATGACATAGTAGTAGAATTATTATCGTCATGTATCATGTTAAAAATTTTTGTCTGAAATGTTGTCAACCTTCCGCTTGTAAAAACTTATTTATTAATTGTTATTATCGTTTGTAATAGTTTATTATTATTACTGTTATTATTATTATTATCATCATTATTATTATTTGTTATTATTATTATTATTATTATTATTATTATTATTATTATTGCCGCTTGAGCCTAGTGCTGGGATTAACTACGGTTAATGGCTACGTTAGCACTTCATAAACTTTAAAGTACGCACGGAAAAGACTCAAAAATGCACGATGTTGCACCAGAAAATGTAATCCTTTGCTATTTTTTTACTTTTAAAAGTTGAAATAAGTGCAGCTAAACTGCGTCTACTGACCCTTGACTAAGAACTAAAAAACTGTTTGTAGCAGTATTGAGAAAAAAATCGATTAAAAACAAGACTAAGGTGGCTCCCATTCTTTTTCTATTAGTGTTGTGCCGCTGAACTTTACGAAAGGCTTTCTGGCCGGTTTTTGTTAGCTAGTGTTACAACCACTTTTCAGCTGATCAACCCTTAGGCTGTACTCCCAACAGAAATTTATTTCTGTGGCAACTTGACACGGCCTCGATTGCAACCTCATTTTATCATTCAACCGCTATTTACACAAAACGTAGTCGATGAACCTCCTTTTTCATGGTATCCAAAATATTTTACCCATCAAGAAGCATATTTTAATAAGGAAGATTTTTAAAAAATTCTGTCGCCAGGTTTTAGCGTCACCTTAACATAATTACGTATAATAAAGTAAGGTGGAGTTTTACTATATCCGGTCATCAGGCTTTAATCGGGAATACGGACCGAACTTGTGATCCAATGTATCTGCTTATTGTACTGCCCTATGCACTTCTTACTTTTCCATTGCTTGCTTTTCGCAAACGACTCAAAAGTTAGCTTTTCTTAGGCCGTAACCATCGAGGTGAAACAACTTGGAATGGCGACACGATTTTGAATTTATGGTTAACCATTCTTCAGCGGGCATTTACTTTGTAAACAGTAAAGCACATTAAATGGGTTTAAATGTCGCATTTAATGAGGACCACACACGTCATGTACGTTTCTGTATGTTTAGCGAATGCCACGAGTTAAAGGCGTGGTTTAGCTGTCGTTATACCATAATAGTTTGCGAATGTTTCGAAGTAACCCTAAATTTTTCCTGATTACTCCTTGGCTATGGTAAAATTGCGAAATGAACTAAACCAGCAACTCGTCGGTAATATTTCGTTTATTAATGAAACTCAAACCAGCCACTAACAGGTCTTTGTCACTGAAATTAATGAAAAGCATGTTACTCATATCGCATGGTAATTTATGTCACTTGTTGTTAGTTTATAGGAGGATATCACTTATTGTTATTAATGAGTCTACCAGCTACTGATCGGCTGTTCGAGACTAAGGTTTCTTTGTATCATGTCTCGAAGGTGTTACGAATTGGAAAGATTTGTTTGTAAACATTACATCAGCCTGAAACTCGCATATTAACCCTTGTACTGCCATTGCAGTTTTTGTCGCCATGGCAACTTGACAGGGCCTTAGATACACCTTACTTTTACCATTCAATTGCATTTAACACAAAGATGTGTTCGATGATCCCCAATTTCTATTGTGTTAAACTTGCTTGCACAAAAAAGAAAACCGCTGAGAATTTTTATTTTTTTTTTTAAAAAAATATAACGTCAAGTTTTGGCACCTTAAAATTTCAGAAAGGTGTAAAATGTACTTTCTTTTGACAGCCGCGCGTTAGGTCAGCCTTTAAGATGTATTATAGCGTGTCTTTTTAAAATAAATAAAAATTTTCATAAATATCACACTTGTATTAATCCCTTAATTGAATAGAAGTAGACGTGCTTGTCTTTAAGCCTAGAACAAAATCGAAAACTAAACAACAGAGTCTAGACTACAGTGTAGTTAGTGGTAATTAGATACCTTTGAATGCGATTTGGATAAACCGCATGAGTAAACTAATTTGCGGTCTTGAAAAAATAATGAGTGAAATTTCTTTCTTATGACTTACACCCGCCACTTGAAAAATTCCACTTTCTAGCAGCTTTATGTTGATGGCCAGGATACAATGGGGGAATTAAAACTAACAAATCTTTGATTGTTTTCAATTTTTTTTTTGCACTGTGATTTAATGTTTTTGCACGGATTTCATGTATTTGGTCTGCGATTTGTAATTAACTGCACTGCTTTCAACTAATGAGAACGTAGACATTCTTGCAACTGCATGATTAGATAACTTAGGCGGTGTTTATATGATACCGGATTGAATTTCATTCCGGTACAACACACTCCGGATTGAGATTTTAGGTATCATGTAAACGAATATAGAGACTCAGTATGGAACTGGGATGAAGTCATAACGGAATGAAACTCGATCCGGTATCATGTAAACGCCGCCTTAATATGATTTCATACGTTTTTCTCAGTTTCCAATAATTATGCAGTAGGTTTTGTGGTATAATACTGAATAAGAATAATACTTTATCAGGTTGAAATTAAAGTTTTTTGCAGTTCTTACTGACCCGCAATAGCCAAAGCACGTCAGTATTGAAATGGTTCTGAATTCAAGCCCAAACCTGAGATTATGACTACCAAGTTCTTAAAATTTCGGCACACGTGGGCGTCAATACTCCTACATCAATCAACCAACCAATCAATCAGTCAATCGATCAATCAATCAATCAATCAATCAATAACTTTATTAATGTGTTTGGTTTTCTAGCATTACACAAGTGGCACACTACTAAATGGGGACACTTGCAATAATCTTCAAAAAGGTTGTTCTTACGAGGAAGCTTGTATTCTTTTAAGTCGATTATTTTGTGGCGTCCTTGCTGGCGTTCAAGACTTGGTTTCTAAACATGTGGTATAATATATAGCCTGAGTTTCAGACTCTTACCTCGGCGCTTTCTGGCGGGGCACCTAAAAGACAAGTCTGAGCACTTTAGAGCCCAACGTTCTGGCGTGAAGTCACTCTCTTTACGCTGCTCAACCAATTAAACTTAAGGATAAAAGTTCTTCATCCTCGAGGCGACGCCAAGAGACGCATAGTTTTGCTATGAATAATCTTTTCAAAAGATTATTCTGATTAATAGACCAGTTTCGAATTCCCAGTTACCGCTGACTACAATGACCACAGACCCATTTCTGCAGGGTTAGCCTCGACTT
>JAOBYF010001574.1:0-13671 GCA_025403605.1 Parazoanthus darwini
AGCGGAGTTTTACTACAAAGAGAACCGCATTCCGTATTTACCTTTTGAAACTATTCGGATGAGATAGCCTCCACGCGGCATGTTATTCGCCTTCGCCGCGAGAGGTATCAAAGGTGGACAAAAGTCTGCGTGAAGGTTATAGAATCACAAACCGGTATTTCTTATTTGGCATCTTAAAAAATATTACACAGATTTAAAAGTGTTTCAAGTACACATGTCTCGAAAGGTTTCTTCGGACTCAACTGTTCTAGTTCTCATTCTCTTTCTCCTTAAGGAGTGTGATAGCTTGTACAGAGGGTTGTAACGATTTAATGTGCAGCGAAAGTGAAAAGGAAGAGCAATTTTGAGCAACAAGTACGGATACTACAACAAGTGAGCCCTCGGGCACTTCAGAGAAGGACAGACAAGAACCTTGAATGGTATGAAATTTAAATTTTAAAATAAGTAAAATTGGCCAGTTTGCTCAAACGGCTGTGTGGTGGAGATAAAAAGGATTGGACTGTCTATCACGGGCTCCTACCCAACTATTCTATTGACAACCACAAGGTTCCTCGGAAGAGAAAGAGAACTGGTCAAAGCATTCTTACCCCTGAATTTTCTTCTGGCCAAGGGACCACCCCATAGAGAACTTGATGTCTTTGCGTACCATGAGACAATTTGAACAGCAAGAATTCGGAAATAACGAACTGAATTCTTACAACAATTATGTTGACAATGAAAACATTTTTAGTTCTCCTTGTTCCCACAGATTTTAAAGAACATCGGATTAAAAGCGGAAATCAAAATTAGCGACACAGAGCAGGAAAAACATGACACGTCATAACTGGCGTGTTTTATTTGTGATCACCCTGACGGAGTATTAACTGCGCATGCGTAGGTTGCAGAAAGAGACGAACGCTGGTAATTTTCGAAGATAGCGCCTCAACATCCTAATTTTCAACATCCTCTTTTTGCAGCTAGCAAAAGATGGGTGAGCCGGTAACTTTTTAAGCGAAAACATTACGCAGTTGACCTTTTACAGTCGACGGAGAACACAGGATAAGAAAAATTTGTGTGATTTGTGCAAATTTGTGAGCTAGCTAGATTGTATGCTTTGTGACATGTCGGTCGCTCTGCAGAACTGTCATCTCAACTGTTAATCGCCTTGAGAATATATTTATATTTTACTGATTGCTAAAGTTTTGCTATGACAAGTGATACCCATTGAATCAGCATTAGTGAAAGCGAGAGACATTCTGCCTCCACATCGAGAAAGAGTAGGAAGAGTCAGAAAGAGTGAAAAAAATAGCGAGGGAACATATCAGTTTCTCTGCCATTGCACAGGTCCAGAATACAAAGGAGGACATCTTGTGTTCTTTGTTGTTGCTTCTGGTGGTGGTTGGGAGAGTGTGTTTGAAGCACAAAAAATTGTTGTATTTTTTTCTTCTTGTTTTAACGTTGTGGATCATGTAAGCAGCTGATATGAGATAATATTAACAACAACAACAACAACAACAATAATAATAATGACAATAGAAGAAGAAGAAGAAAAAGAAGAAGAAGAAGAAGAAGAAGAAGAAGAAGAAGAGAAGAACAACCATTTTTGAAAAGTAAAGATAGTGTACCACAGCTTCCTCGCAGAGCCCTATTTCCGTGTGCAAATCAACTTTCGCTGCGAAGATAAAAGTAGATATGCACCAATAAACAACTCTGATTCATTTGCTTCAAAGTAGTTTTCCGTGTTCATCAGAAAAAATGACAGGAAGTTTAAGTTGCTAATTATTTTGGCTGAAACATTCGATTTGTATTGTAGTTTGTTTACCAATGGAAGTGAATCTTTCTATTGCGGAAAATAAACCATGACCCGAAACAGGAACTTGGCACTTATCAGAGCGTCTAGTGAAGTCCCAGTCAAAACCGTGACAGAGCAGAGAAACTCTGCTGTACAATTTACAGTTTTTCACTTTCATTTTCACAAACCCGCCTCGGTTAGCCTTGCCATATTCGGGTGCATGCGTCTTGTGTATCACTTACGCAATATCAAAAACAAATATGAATAAAGAAAAAAAAACACAAAAAAAAACATCTATTCTCTTCTAGGATAGCCATTAACTTTTTGTAAATGGAGTTAACAATTCTCTCATGCCAAATTACCGGCTAGGTTTTTCTTTTAACTGAAGCTGATTCAAGTACAGTTACTAAGCGGTTTGTTTAGCATTGCTTCGTAAGATCCTTCGGTGCTGTTTAATAAAATCAAAGGAGTTCCTTGTTTGAATTTACAATAATCAAACAAAAGGAACAGAGAAGGCAAAATTCATCATGTGTAAAGCTGCGAGATGTTTTTCGCAGTTTTTTAAAATGTTTCTTAGACGGCCGTTATTTAACCAGTGTTGAGCAAGGACTGCAGCTCATTTTCAGTAATACTTGTTTCACATTTACTTTAGTTAACAATTTGTAAAGATAGGCTCTTAAGGTTTTGACAAAACAAACTCGGGTCTATTTGAAGAGTCCGAAGAGAGGGAATCGTATACCGAATGCAGTTACTACGGTGTGAGCACACTATCACATCATAAACAAATTATGCGTCTAGAGAAAAGAAGAAAGAGAAATCACGGCAAGAAACTTTTGGAGAAGAATTCAGTTTCAAAGGCTTGTTGCTGAATGTCCGGAGAACACAAAGGCGGAAATTCTAATTGTCGATTTCCAAACAGATGGCCTTGTGGTCGGAGCAAGGAAAGGCAAACTAAAAAACTAGAGAGTGTTTGCTTACAGATCAAACATGTATTCGGAGCTACTGTTTAGGAGACAAGTTAAGACAGTGGCTTTGACAGTAAAAGCTTTCGACTGAAATTCCTTACCAAAAGGAAGAGATAATGTGCCTGTGTCGGTTTGCTGAAGGTATTAAACTACAGCATCAGTCCGTATTTCTGTTGATATTAGTCGGACATTTATAAAAATATACATCAGTGGAAAGCGTATGTTATCTAAACGATGGTAGAGAACTGTGTCGGGGAATTTTTGTTGTATAGTTGTTTAAGGAAACTCCGATGATTTGCAGTGCGCAAGTGAAGAACAAAAGGGCGTAGGAAGGAAACTAAAGGGTTTCTAAATTTCCTGATACTTGGCAATAGCCTGTTTTCACTCACTCCCCGGGGATTCAAATGACAAAGGGCATGGCGACCATGTTGGAGCCCCTAACAAAAGAAACTAATTACAACTCCTTTGTAAAGGGGCACCAAAATGGCGGCTCTGACGTCACATGAAATCCAAGAATCAATTTTTTGTAGTGTAAAAACTAATATTACCAAACAGTAAAAAATATATCTTTCAGAAAAACTGAGTGCTGGCTACTCACGTGTAATCTACGGCATCGAAATAATTTCGTCTCAGGAGCGGCGCCGTGTAGTACACTGATCGCAGAAACAGATAAATATTATGAATGATCTACTTTTTAGGCAGATAATAAGTGTGTTTGTACCCATTCTTTGCTTGCATTGTAGTTTAGTCTTGTTAAATGAAAAGTAAAAGCGAGAACTCGGCTAACAGAAAGTTTTGAAGTCAAGTCAGAGACCTGTTTCGTTAGATATAGCTCCAATTGATTAATCCATAAGAATACGTCTCAAACTAACCTAAGAATTGTTGAAGTGTTTTGGATAAACGTCACTTGCCAGATTCCTTTCCTTTATATAAAACTGGCGGAAACAACATTCTTTTATGAAAGGCCAAGATGTGAATTGAATCACATGCACTGAAAGGTCAAATTGTCACAAAGCACATGGCCGGCATACACCTTGTAATACTTTTGTATGAGTCATAAAACCTTCCTCGAACTCTAAAAAATAAGTTCTCCAAATTTCTGCCGTCCAAAGTCAACTAACAAATTTTAAAATAAGAATAGGTTGAAAAGGGGGTTCCTGACCTGTATGAATTCCTTGGATGAGTTCTTATCCATGGAAAGGCAGAACAATGTCATTTATGAATTCAGTACAAATTCGAAATAATGAACAACTGTTGCTAGATCTTGCCTGAATTTTCCTGTCAGACATACAGGTGGTCTTGCCGAGTTTACCGACTGGATTTAACTTGCAACAACTCTCATCCAGAGGCCAACAAACTACTTTGCATTTACTTACTGTGATTCCAAAGCGAAAGTCGTTTTAGCGTGGGCCAGATAAGTGAGTAACCAACACACAGGTTCGTAGACAGTCTGTGTTTGAAGCAGAACTAAATAGATTTAAACAATACTGAATATCCTCTAAAATATTGGAGATAATTGTGTATCGCCGCACCAATTCGGCGACAGAGTGGACTTCCAGCCAAAAAACAATTACCAATTCAAAACAGGCTGTTCTTAAAAGCGCGATGTTCGTTACTCGATAACAATTGTAACCATGAAACGATTACAATAGAAGTCCACATTCTAGACTAGTTCTCTTTTCAGTCATTCGGTCATTTCTTTTCATGTTTCCAAACATCCGAGCCAATGAATTGCCAACGCTACGGAACGTTTTAGTATTTTCAAATTCGTGGAGCCAAAATAGAACCACGAAAGCAATCTTTACTCAGTTATTAAACCATTTCTAAACAAACAACAATTTCATTCCATTCCCTATGGAAATTACTTAGCCCAGCTGTCGTTACACACTCTGTTTATATATTTTCAACTTTGCTAGGTCACTTCCAAATCTGATACTGATCAAGTACGTTTAAAATGTTTGTTTGAGCAAACTCTATGTCAAAGTTTTTTTTCGTATTTTGTGGTTTATGGAGATTTCAATTTTAATACTCTCTGTATTTATAAAATGGCGTGTTTTGTTTACAGTGTTTTTATCTTCCATCTTGGAGAGAAATCTGCTTAATTGCCTTTAAAAAGCCCTTTTTGGAAGTGCTGATAAAATATTTATGATGTATGAATCCAGAAACAGCTGAAAAAAATCTGCAGTGCATCACTTGAGACATTTATGATAGTATTAGTAACTCTTTACGCACATAGGACAGAGGCTTTGTGCTTTTACAGTATTGAAATGTCTGTTTCCAAATGACGATGTCTTTACTGAAGATTTGCCTATAAGGAAAGGATCTTTGTCGATAGGTAAGAGTTTGAACATTACATATTTGGAGGAGAAACGGAAATAACCAGGAGGCGTGTAGACTGTCGGAAGGTCGGCGTGGTGACCGGCGGACTCTTTGTTTAAGATTTTACAATTTTTAAGGAAATTGTGTCTAAGTGAACAGTAGGCCGGCGGGTCTAGTCGGGTAGCAGGTTCAATCTTAAGCACCACTCAAATCGATAATAATTGAACGTCTGTAAATCATTTGGCATAAGCGCGCGCCGCAAGGGTTTAAGGCCTTTTCACAATGGCGACGTAAACACAAGCACTTCTTACACGAGATTATTTTTTTTACTATATTGGTTTCAAAATATGTTTGATTTAATGTGCACGAAAAACCTTTTCACGTATGAGGTGTCTGTAATTGTATTTGCGTTCGGCGCTAGTGCGAACCAACCTTTACTTACATAAACAGTATATTCCACTCACCTGTGCAACTAACAATTATCTGAGGTGTTGTAGTAATTTATTTAAAATATTCTCTATAATGTTACATATAAGAAGAAGTAAAACATAGAAAATCTATAAATTAAATAAAGGGATTTTAATGAAACTTCAAAAAAAAACTAAGAACTAAATTGTAAGCCACTCCCTCAAAAGTGTGCTCTTTATAGAACTTTTGAATATTTAACAAAATTTAGTTGCATGACAATCTCGTTGGGAAGAAGAGACTTCCACAGTTTGGTGGTTTTGAAAAACAACTTTGGAAAATAGCAGTTCTGGTGGTTCTGGAGTTGCGTGGCTATATTCGCTTTGCCTAAAATAATGATCTTAGACAGTTTGATACGAGTAAGTTCATGCACTTAAACATTCAACAGTCAGAGATCGCCACAAAAGACTATAGACTACCAACTATATAGCGCAATCAACAATAACAAAAATTATTTTAAAATGAGTAAAGACGATTAAAGATGTTTAAATTTAAGCTGAGTGAAGAAAAGATGTATAGAGTGTTATACGTTTCATTTCTAAGCTAACTTTTTTGTGACAAAAGTAAGCTTGTGTAACAACGCTAGTCAAGCTCTTAAAGCTCTTAAAGTTTGCTTGTTTAGAAAACAAAACACCACCGCAGGGAAGCTCACTCACTTATTTATAAACATTTGCTGCAGGTCAAGGTGACTTGTAGGCCTCTCTGCCTTAGTCGGACAATGGAAAATGAAATGAGAAATAACATAAGGCATACATGGTGACAAACTCCCTATTTACAGAAAAGTTTTACAGGATACATTGAAAACAAAAGTAATAGTTCCATATTAATCAACAAAATTCATCAAACACGATCGGTTAACGCTAACGGATAAAGCTAACACTTACAAACGATAAAAAGAGATCTAATTTATGACAACTGCTCTCTATAGAGTAGCTTATCAGTGCAAACATTTGCATTTTCTGAGCAACTGCGAGTATAGGCAACTATTGTTTGAAAAAAAATCTTACTTCTTAGTCCGACACGGTTCTGCTTTGACCGTGGTTGGCCGAATACCCTGGCGAACTGTCATAAAATCCAAACAGCAATTACTATAAATGAAATATAATGGCGTATTTTTAATGGTTTTGAAACTAACCTTAAACCTTTTTATTTTTTAAAAAAAGGTAAAAAAAGTAAAATTTAGCCTAAGTGTGATTATGGGGTTTTCCTTACCAAGAAACCCGTTAATGGTTAACTGCAAGAACATATGGATCACTCTTTGAGATTTAGGCTTTAACAGAAAAAAAACCTCGACTTCCTTAACAGCTTAATCAGTTTTAAGAATAAAGGAAGCAATGAAGTTCAAGAGGCTAAAATACGACAACTGAAGCCACAAGTGAAATAAGTGGAATTGAAACACTGCATCGAGAAATTGACCGGATTTTTTTTCTAACCTTTCCGATTTATAGTACCTGTATTGTTTTCTTAGACCTAGTTGAAGATAAAATATGCGTCTTAATAAAGTTTGGTGTAGAATAGATCCGACAAAGTGGAATGGAGACTATAGGAACTTGCAGTTAAAAAAAAGGAATAAGACCTAAGTGAGTTTCACTGCTACAAATACTGAAAATCTTGAAGTATTGTCCCGCCTTACGTTTGATGAAAATGATACGGATGACTTAAATTTTTCTCGCACCGCGATTCGAATTGACTAAGGTTCTTAACATTTGTGTTTGTTAAAGGGTGCTCTTTGTCAAATTAAATCGCCTTGATCATTACATTTTGAGTAAAAATGAAGGAAACCAATATTGGAAAGAAGCAGTTAACCGTGAAACTGATGTTTTAAAGTAAGTGCTAAAATTGAAGAAGGAGAAGGTAAGTAAATGAGAAGTTAAATATTAGATTTCAAAATGACTTGAAGAAAGAGGTGGTGGCTAGTTGAAGACCATTATCAACAAACGCGACTCAAGTGTCGAGGAGTTACGAATTCCAAACAAGAGCTTCGCTTAATTTCTGCTTCTAGTGATCTTTACAAGTTCTTGTTTTCCTCCAACAATACTAGACTGGACGTATTGCCGCCGGGTATAGTAGGCGCTGGGTCAGTTAACCCTTTTAAGGGTAAAACTTGCTATAAACACGCGAATGGAAAGTGTTTGTCACATAAATTTAGATTAAATTAACTTGAAAGTAAAGTGAGAACTTGAGCTTTAATGCAATACATCTTTTTGAGATTCCAAAATGACAGGAGCAGACTGTATAATATATGTGAGGAGAACTTTGCGGAGAGGAGGTTGTTTGGAAAAAAACGGTGAAAACAGATTTGAGTTTACTTTACCTTTGGTCGCCAGAGGAAATCCAAAATGAAAAGGAACTTTTTAACACTAGCTGTTACTCCGTCGATAGTGTCCTGTGAGCTCCATCGCCAATACAATATTCAGCTAGTATATACTATCCTGATACGGACAGAAAATGTTTAGTTGAACTTGTTTGCAAGTGAAACCCGCCAAGTCAAATTTGCATAGGAATACTAATTGGCTCTTTACCTGAGTCTCCCACCGATAAGAGAGGCTAATTATTAGTTCGAATGCATCCAATGGTGTACACCCCCACAGTCCGTCCGTGTATTTAGTTTTAGTTTGAACTTCGTTCTGTTTCATCTCCTTTTCTCAAGTTTAATTGAGGAAGTTCATGTTGTTTCTGTAAAAGGCTGCTATACTTCGAGGTTAAAAAACTATCTGAAATACTGAAAACCAAATCGCTTAACGAGATATTGTGAATAACGGGAGTATTAAGGCTAGGGGGCACTTCCTAGAAAACAGCGGGAACAGTCATGTGACAAGAAATCACTTGCGCGACGTTTTTTGTTAAAGATAGAACAATTCCTTTTTTGGCCAAAGGAAATGTTTTGCAGTGTAGATAAACGGGATTTTGGTTGCCGAAACAAGAGCTTAATGTCCGTGTTGACAAAATGAGTTCAGCTCCCTGTGGTTAACAAAGAAAGGGTTTCTATTTTTATGTTGCTGGAAGTTCGTTGTGCGAACGAAGCATCCGTTTGTTGAAAAATAGAGGAACTTGGCAATTATCCTCTTTCCTGAAGCTTAAAAGCGGGGGTTTGGCTTATGAAGCTGCGTTAAGAAAAACAAAACTACAAATCGGTTAAACATTTAGTATAACAGGTCTTAATTTTATATTTTTGCTGGCTTGGTTCTCAAAAGGTTGTAAATAAAATGTGTTTGCAAAGTAATGTTGAAATTTTCAGCATTTTTCAGATCCCGACATAGATGTCTACTCATTTTAGTAAATATAAAACTATAGCAATAGAACCATATTTGTCTTGCCTTAATCTAGGGAATCTAGACATGTTTTAGGAATGCGTTATATATTCTGCTACACTTTAAACATAATGTCAAATAGCGAGAGAAGATTTCGATTAAAATTATACAAAATAAATATGTGAACGAAATTCAACTCTACACAAAACAATACAAATACGAAGAAAATCGATTGCATACACCAAAAAGTAAGCAAGCGAGTTTGAAGGTCTATAAAAAAGTCTTCTTTCAGGCAAAATGAAACAACGAAAGTCTTCAAACGGACACATTAACAGTCGGAATAAGGTTCCTTCACCAAGGTTGCGGCAAATAGTTACAACCTCCTGCAACGAAATCTTGGCTTAGCAGAAGCGTGTCGAATGGTCTGAAGAGAACAAATCCTAGTCCAAAAGTTCCAGGAATGACTTTCACGGTTGGTTTGAATGTTACGATATTCCAAACTTTCGCGAAAACTTGTAGAAACTGAACCAAAACAAAATAAAGTAAAATAAAAGATAAAAATTAAAATGAGCTGTTATAATTGCATAACAGAAAATAGTTGTATTTTCGGGACTTGAAAATGCAATTTTACCGAAAGCAAATAAAAAAGTTGAATGAAGATAATATATGCTCACAGGTTTTTAAAGCTGTTTGCACCCGACCCTGTTTGCGTACAAGTTTGTCTTGGGACCAAAGAATACTAAGAGTAATATGAAAAACGTCGTTCCGCCTGCTAGAATAATTTCGGTTTTAGCTCAGCATTTGAAGATTATATATCACGGATCAGTGGGTTACCTGGCCAGATGTATACTCCAAACATGTACTGCATTTTCCAGTTCCTTCCATGCGTTCGCAAGACGCGCATTGAATTCAGTCATCCGAAACTAAGGACTCCCGCACGAGACAGTGATGACCTTTTGGTCTTGTCAATTGGTCTTTTGGGGGCCATCTTGGATAATGAAACACGAAAGGTGAAATGTAGTAGTAGGTTTTTTTCTTGTTTGAGACTTAGTTGTCAATTTATCAGCAAATCCAACCACGAGCTTTTCGCTAAAAGTCTTTGAAACCTAACCGAAGGAACGTCACTTTTCGATTAATAGCGAAAAAACGTAAATTTTGGTGCTACTGCAGTCTTGGCAGTGGATTTACTTGCTTTGCCATTGGAAGTTTCGCAGCATTTCTGCAATTTTAATAATATTGGCTGATATTATAAAGTTTGCTCAACCTGCTTCAAGTAGGTTATAGAAGTGATGTTAACAAGCAAGCAGAGTTCGAACTGTAATTTTCCGATTGAGTCTAAACATTCTGAACAAAAGTGAGATATTGGTCAGTAATTTGCTGACTGACGTTTTAAGGAGAAGACCTTTACGTCATTTAGAATTGTAAAGACCGTCCCAATGAACAAGAAACAAGATCTAGAAATGAGGAGCAAGCAATTAGAAGTACGTAACGCGCTTGGAAGATTGAGCCTGGGATCAAAGCGAGATACTGGTGTAGTTTACTGTAGCCGAATAGGGTTTGGGGTGAAGATTTTTGTCATGTTGAATTTTACAACCATGAATTTTCACGAAGTTGAATTTGCTGTAATTCAAACTTTCGCACCTTTTAAAATCTTTGTAAACTGTGTATTTCTTCTTGACTAGAAAAATATTATGAAGGAGTAGTATTAAATTGCTCTGTGCTTCTATTTTATACTATTTAATTTGAAGAATTATTCAAATAGATTCAGCTGGTCGTCGTTCAATGGCTAATGCGAGTTTCATCTTAAAATGCCGTTTAGTTCTTTAACTCTGAAGGAGTGTACTAGTAACTGGAAAACCAAAGACGGAGTATGCTATTGTTTAATCTAGTGGCAAAGTATATCTCTTTAATATCATGAAATACTCAATTAACTACTTCGAAAATAATCGCTAAGGCTGCATAGGAAGCAAACGTTCAGACAAGTTAAGGTATATAGTGAGCACAGAGATAACACACTTTTATACTCCACTAAACATGGGAGAAACGGGTTATTCGGTGCCCTGTGACTTTGAGCGAGTCTTAAGCTCCGTTAGATACGGTCAGTTAGGTTCACTTTTAGTTTAACTGAAACAGACTTTGCAGCCTTGCGCTACAATTACAAATGTTGTTATTCGTGCAGTAATAGTTACTGAGCCCCTTCTGGTTTTTCAGTTTCAAAAACTGCCCGCATTCAGTGATAGCATCACTGAATAACGTACAATCTAAAAAACTGAAGCAGTTGTCTTATTAAGGTGTTACTGTAAACAGAACTAAGTCTGCGCCTGAACAAGAAAACAAAAACAAGCTCAAATGTTACCATGCAGGCAGCTGGTGACACAGCGGATAGCATGCCCCGCGGATAGTGACTCCCCGGACAGTATCCGCTAGCGTATACTGACCCCCGGGGTCACTATATGTGCTAGCGGCTAGTGTCTCCCATCCGCGGATACTGTCCCCCTGTTAAGTCTTCGAAACTAGAAATACGACTGTTACACGAATCAAGATTATGAACTGGAACAAGCAACTATTCTTTAGCGTTTAAATCATTAGTATTCAAAACCCGTGGAAGCTTAAAATCTATGTTTATTACTGTTTTCCTGCTTGAATTGTTTCGGAGAATAGCGTTTGATGGAACTTATCCATTGCAAATGCGTGGTTGTGTAAGCCGTCGTCGTGATCATAAACTCTGATATACGTGTAATTCGTCAAGCATTTTAAAATTACATTGTTATCCAAACAAGGAAGGTGTAAGCCAAGACAAACTGCAATTATTCTTTCACTTCGAAAGAACGATGCTGACTTACCTGTTTTTCCGTTAGTTTCTTGTTTTGGAAAATCATTACATGTGTAAGCTCATAAAATTATATTTAAAATTGTGTGAGTTGGCTTGGGAAGACTATAAAGCGGGATTTAGCGTTATCCTTTTGACACAGGTTTGTTAAGCGAACAAGTTGAAAAAGTAACTTCGCAGATTGCCCTTGTCCGCTCGCTTAATTGTGTTCATAATGGGCAACTGTTCAATGTATAAACTGCGGCTTCATTCAATTAATGAAGAGATGAATTGTTTTTTAGATGCATTACCACCTATTTCTTACTCTTTAAACTGGACGCATTTCATTCAATAAATTTACAAGATATGCAGCTGAAAGGAGACTCTGCGAAACTCTGGAAGTCACTGAAATCTGTTATCTCAACAAATACCAAGAGCTCAAATATAGGCTGCCTAGAAACCACCAATGGTCGAACCTACGAAGCTCACTGCAGGCTCAATACCAGTGGATTGAAAACAAGCTGTTATTACACCTGTTTATAAATCTGACTCTAGGACGGAGCCAGCCTACCACAGCAGACCAATCTCAGTATTACCAGTCAGTCTTCACCAGACTTCAGTAAAATCCTAGAGCGCGCAGTGCATAAGATGATCTATACAAACCTACAGCAACACAATCTTTTCTCTATCTACCAGCCTACACTCCACCAGCACGTGCATGCTGACATCACAAACATTTTGCTCCAGAATATTTATAAGGGACAACTTACAAGCCTAGTTTTCTTAGAACTTATAAAAGCTTTTGACACTCTCGACCATACAGTATTGCTAGAGAGCTAACATCATTAGAACTGAACAATTGTTTAATGCTTTTCTTACTGATAGATCTCAAAGTGTTGTAGTGAATGGGTCAACTTCCAACCCCGAATTCATATTTTTTGGTGTCCCTCAAGGGTCCATAATTGGCCCCTTGTTGTTTGTAATTTATCTCAGCAATTTGTCCTCATTGGATTGCATTGCAAAATCAAATTGTAAGCGGATGATACCTTTCTATACGTTAGCAGTAGCTCCGCCACTGATGTAGAATTCTTGCTGTCCGAAGATCTGAAGCACATAATAGAATGGCTTAATAACATTAACTTAACTTAACATTAGTTAAGAAAACATTTACAAAATTTCAAGAATAACATTCTATTGTAAAACGAGCTTTATGAAGCAACGTTTTGAATGACGAATGAATGACGTTAGAGAGAACACAAAAGGAAAGCCTATTCACAGTTGTTATCTTCTGTCTGATACACCATCATCCAGAGCCCATACCTAACCGAATGCTCACTTTTAAACTTTAGAGTTGTAAAGTCCTCCGAAAAAAGTCCTTATCTGCCTAGAATTGAGATCTCTAAGATTAGTCGTGTTGCTCAAAAGAAATTGGTTTTAGTACCTATATGGCTTTCGGAATTCGATTCGCGATATTTTGCTCGTCAATACGTGCAATACGTAACATTCGTCTTAAAGTTTTTATAAACAAATTTCAATGCTGTTACGTTATAAAAACTGCGCTAAAAAATTATTTGTGGAAAATCTTTTTCGGGGTCACTATCCGCGGAGGGAGTCAGTTATTAATATTAGTATCCGCTAGCGGATAGTGTCCGGGGGAGTCAGTATCCGCTAGCGGATAGTGTCCGGGGGAGTCAGTACCTGCTAGCAGATAGTGTCCGGGAGAGTCAGTATCCGCTAGCGGATAGTGTCCGGGGGAGTCAGTATCCGCTAGCGGATAGTGTCCGGGGGATAACTATCCTCGGGGGGGTCACTAACGACTGTTACACCGGAACCAACAACTGATGAGATGCAAGATCACCGATTTTGCTCCAAGCTGGCTAAGGACACGATCCGATCAGGACAGACGCTCACAAGAAAAAAAGCCTCTAAAACTCCAGTTATCAAAAAAGGCGTGTATCTATCGCCCTCTTACGTGCATCAAATCCATGCGCTTCTTTTCAACACAGTTGACACCCGAAGTCATCCGTGACAGAAGGTTATGACGCTGCGCTCCGTTCTTTTCCTTTTCTCATTACTCATCGGCCGACTGCA
>JAOBYF010001685.1:0-13667 GCA_025403605.1 Parazoanthus darwini
AAGGGTAATCCTTCTACCTAGGGTAATCCAACATCTAAGGGTAATCCTTCTACCTAAGGTAATCCAACATCTAAAGGTAATCCTACTACCTAGGGTAATCCTACAGTGTATTTTGTACAATTTTACCAATTTAAGGTGCAGAAAAATCTGCTAAATCTCCAAGTTTGGTTTTTTTGTTCCTCCTAAATTATGGCAAAATTTGAGCATATTGTAATTATAAATAAAAAGGAATTGTAGATCCTTTGAACCTTGTAGAACGTCGAAGCAGACGGAGTCGGGTGGATCGAACTGGGGACCTCCATACAGCTCTGAAGGTCGCGCACTGACCAACTATTGCGTGTAACAACCATTTTAGTTAAGATTTGAATCTTAAAAGTATTTCTTCTCTGTGTTTTTGACACTTAAGTTTTAGTGTGAGTGGCAGTTGACCATTTTATTGGCTGGTTTCTTGGTCAAACTAATTTATATTGATATACTTAATTGTTAGCCAATCCTAACCAAGTAATCAGAACGCTCGACCTGAACGATCCTAGAAATCGTCGAGAGTTCATAATGGATTCAAAGTGGCTGCGGTGGTTATGTTTCACTCGATTGCTTGTTTGAAACTATTACAAGTACTTTGAAAACTTCTCATATATTAGTGAATTTTTCATCCATATTTGGAACGAACCTTTTTTATTGAACACAGTTATCAAGACCAAACAAAATATTGTTTATTTTACATCTGATTTTGCAGAATTTGTTTCTTTAGCGAAACAAGAATAAGCAACAGTACATGTTACTTATATCGCGACGCCTTCTGGAATTGTTTCTTCTAAGCGGGCGAGACAGCGAGAACTGATTCGCTAACGCCTATCACTTGTTAAATGTCCGACCACCTGGGTGGATCGATTTGTCGGGGATCACTTCTTTATTACAGAACTAATTTGAAGTGTCTAATTATGCAATAGGATAATTGTTAAGAGTTGCTGAAGTGGCGCGTTTCAAACTAATAGCGTAGTTTTTTTGCTGGAACAATGATAATTCTTAATGAAAATGGAGGAAATAGACCAATTTCGATATATTAAAATTCAGCCTGAAATAAAAGACATCAATACGAGGCTCTGGGGAATAAAATGTAGAGTTTGTATGGATTATTCCCGAGAGCCTCGTGTTGATGTCTTTTGTTTCTGGTTGAATTTAAATATATCGAAATTGGTCTGTTGCTGTTGATTTTTATTAAAAATGTACTTTTCGGTGAGATACGGATCAAAGATATAATAAAACGTCTTCCTCAAAAATGTTAAAAATTTAATTACCCCGCGGCACTCTTTTAGTAAATAGGCTAGTTTAAAGATTTTGTTCCCGAATTTCCACTTCGTTTTTTTGAATCAAGTGAGACCAAAAGTGCCTCCAGCTGTCAGAAAAAAAACTGTTCACGACGCTCGTCTCTGTTTCCATTTTGCCGAGGACTAAGCAAAAGATTCGTGTCAACATTAGCGCTTCACATAGTTTACGTGCACCCATCCACGCAACATGCATTACAATCCGAATCTCGGGCGCTGATTGACTGATAAAAGTCAAGTAAGTTTTATCTCGTGCACTTATGGTAGATCACGCACCGTAGAACGTATGCCCTATATTGGAAATGAGTTTGTGGGATTGTTTTTCTAAATTCGCCACTCCTGAAACTATAAAAGGACTGGCATATACTCCATGCGAAAATTCCATGGATGCACCCTCATTATAAACTTTCAAATAAACACTGCTAATACTAGTACAAATACTAATAATGAATATTATTAATGCTAATAACAAAATACAATAACCTGACCCCAACCTGTGCAAAATTTCTAGCCAATGGGACTGATTTAAGTGAGGGTGCATCCATGGCATTTTCGCATGGAGTATATATCAAAGGACTGGTCCATCTACCCAAACGGTCCCAGAAGGCAGTGCTCTGACGAATGTTTTAGACAATTCGTCATTAACAATCTTCCGAACACTGTTGTTTTTGCACAATACATATGACTTTCTCTCACCTAAAAAGCAATGCGATAAGGAAAATCCATTGTCCGAATCTCATCACGGTTTGTACTCGCTAATGATTGTGTATTGTTCGTTCTTGTAAAATTAGCTTTTGTAGCATTGCTTTCTGGGACCGTTTTGGTAGACGGCTCCAGTTCTTATTTCATTTCTGGAGTGAGGAATTCTATTCAAAATGCGTTTTCGAGTTATACATGTATACGTGGTAAATATTTTCTCTCCCTAACAACCTCCACAATGCAATACTAAAAACAGAGCTCTTTGCAATTTAATTCATATCCAAATTGTGTTTTACAAAATTACGAATGCAACTTGTGTGGATTTTTAGGATTAAAAATAATTTTGGAAACATCCCCGAAAACTAAGAACACAAGAGACCGTTCAATGTTTATCATCTTGTGCAGATTTTGACGATTACTAGCGAAATAAATGTTCTCAACATAACATTGTAAAAAAGTTCGAAAATAGACCTAAAGATGTTAGAAGAAGCAGCACTTTTCCTGCTGTCCATTGATTCATCCTCAAGGAATACGACCCCATTGAAGCTATCCTCAATCTGTTGTGTGCAACCCGTGGAAGAACCACAGGACTCCTTACATCCAGGACATACAAGCGAACCGTTGACAATCCAGTCATCTAGAACCCCTGAAACAACAATCCGCTGGCCTTTGTATTTGCAGCTATATCGTTTCCCGCCAACCTCCAGCTTCAGTCCCGAGTTATCACAGTAATGCCTATAGCATCCGCTGCCCCAGTCCAGCATAGTCCTTGTTAAAAGCCCTTTCCTGGCGGTCCATCGGCTTCCTTGTGCCACACACTGAGACTCAGTTCCAAAATACTCTAGAGCATAGTTATCCCGTACTGCAGGCGCGTTCTCTGGGATGGTACACGATGTTTCGCGTTTTGCTCCATCCGTTCCTGTGAGAGTGAATTTCTGGTAGAAAGGACAAAAGTCCGCCAGTGCCACAGCACCGCCATATGAAGCAGTATCCCGTATAACGCTGCCCCCGGTAGTGGGAAGATGGTTGAAATACTGATACTCGGGCTTTAGCTCAGTTCTGTATTTTCTGAGGTTGCACAGCCCTACTGACAGTTTACTATGCGTGCAGTGCATGCGCAGAGGTGTTTGTTTGACAGTATAACAATACGGATCAGCGGAGTGCTCTCCGCGCATGCGTGTTTCCATCCATGTCTTACAGCTGGCCTTGGCGAACAGGCAGCCCAGATTCTTTCCCCAGTCCAGCGCTTGCGCCATGCTATAGTTTGCTTTATACCAACCCGTGTCTTCCATAAGAGCAAGAGTGATCCTTGAGAAGACTGGGTTCTGTGTGTAGGTCCCTGTCATTGCCTCGTTTTCAAACAGTCGTTTTTCCCAGTGCGTGAACTCGGTTCCAGTTCCTCCTTGATTCTCAATCTCTGCACCTTCCAGTTCCGGGCAACGGAAGTGTTTTCTTACTTCCGCTTTTACTTGTGGAGTCGCAAGCACGTGTATTCTGTGTTTAACAAACCCATGCCGTACTGCCCATTTCTCTCGTTCGACCCTGCGCACAACGCGGGTACTCCATTGATATAAGCCGTATCTTTCGTTATAACGAGGTAAGCCGTGTTTTCCACGAGGAGTGAATGGTGCTCCGTTTTTGTCTCTAAAGAAGGCGAATAGTCCCGCACTGAATCCCAAGGCGTGGTATATCTCGTGCTTCACAGTAGCTAAGAGGTTTGGGTAATGCCTCCGGTCTGTGTCGAGCCGCTCAGGGCAAATATTGGCAAACCCAGCAATTGGCCTATCAAGGGACCTTTCTTGTTGACAGTACGAGGCGTACGCCACCGCATTTGCTAGCTTGCAGTGCGACGTTTGAATTGAGGACACGTAAAGAATGAAGTCGTGATCTTCAACGCCTTTCCCTTGATTCCACTCTGCTCCTTGCGCGTTGAAACAGTGCGCACCCGATTTATCACAGACCCGGCACTGGTCTAAGTGCTCGTTCGGAACTGTGACTGGGCCACATTTTGTCTCCAGACAAAGCAATTTACAAAATTGAACTTCGCCATTTTTCGCACCGGATAAGTCTTTCAAGAAGTATGCCGTGTCTAAACATGTTCTTTGTAATCTAATCGGCCCTTTTCCGGGGCGTACTCGCAGAGTTTTTTGAAAATACTTAGTTGCTTCAGGAATGAGTTTGTTGGTGATAAGCTTTCGCTTTTCAGGTGCCATTTTATCGACGCTGTTGTCGTAGACAACGTGGAAACGCATTTTTAGTGTAAAGTTTTGCTGTCTTATGATATGGGAGGGGCCAATTCGAACATTTAAGTTCATTTCGTGTTTTCTTGGAATCCAATGGTGCGCATGCGTGGAGTGGAGCTGCCACAGAAAGCAACAGCTAATGAGGAGCATGGAACCAAAGTATGTGGTTCCTGATGGCCCTTGACTTTTCGGAGCCTTTAACCTCCACTTCTTAATCAAGACGTTTCTTCCTATGGCTTCTGTTAAAACGAGAAAACATAAAGTTGTCACGTACACAAGAAAGTAACAATAGAGAGATTAAGAACCACGTAAACGCGGAAGAGCAAACGACAGAAATGATACCACAACTAAACTTTCCAATGGACTAGAGTGCACAACAGTCCATTTTTTCCGACGAAACTTCTTTTTTTTCGAAATGTTATGCAGTCTTAACAAGCGTTACTGCGAAGAATTTTGCGTCTCATTTATATTCCTGCCGTTAGCCGTTTCACGTGTACGTAATGTTTAGTTTTTCTATTAAAAATGTATTACCTAAACTGACCATGCTTTAGAGTATCAAACTAGTTTACAGGTGCTCCACAAAATGAAGACAACTTCAAATTAAAACTGGTTAATTTTTTCCAACTTAACGGAAGCAATTCCTTTGGCTTTGTATAAACGAGATCAGTCCTTTAGCAAATGAGATATTATTTAGTTAAGTTACAAGAAATGTCTTAAACCGAAATGGCTACAACTCCAGCATAATTTACTGAAGCAAGAAGGAATATCACTGAAGAGTCAATAATAGAGACTATCAAATATTACTTTTAACTAATATTTCTGGACGAGGTAGTCCAAAACTTAAAGTCAAGTTACAATTTTTGGTCGTTTGTCAGCTGTCAATTAATCGCATCTAGTTTCAAAACCAGTCACTTAATTTCCTTAGCACTGCAACTCGGTTTTGCAAGTTGCAGGTGGAAGCTAGAAAGGCTGATTTTCGAAGCAACTTAGAATGTCGAAGAAACGCCACACATTTTATTTACCTCTTCGTTGCATCTGTCACAAAGATATCCTCTAGCTTAGCTTAAGTTTTTGGCATTGTAGATATATAAATTTATTTTATAACATCACATTCAAGTGCAAATGATGTTAAAACAAAACATTTATAATTGCAAACCTTTTCAGTTCATTTTTTCTGTTGTATTCAGTAAGGTATCTCCTGTTCGTGTTATTTAAAATATCCATCGTAATTACTCGATATTTTTTATATGAACCTATTAAGAGAACAAAAGGCTGAGGTTTGCCCAAAATTTAAGAACATGCTAAGAACATACCTGAGGCAGAGGAGAAGAATTTCTTTGCGGATACAATACAAATTCATGAAAATATTTCATTTCTTCACTGTTATTTGTTTCTTTACTGCAAACCAACTAGTCATTGAAAGTTTTATAGCTAATGCTCATGACATGTAAAACTGATTACATTAAATAACAAATGCATTTACACTGAATAACAAATTTATCCTTAAATGAACAGTATCGGGTCTTCGGCAGTTTTTAGTGCACACGCATGTTTCCGCTTCCAGCTAGTTTGTACTAGTGTATGCTTACATCCCACTACTGATATACATGTACTGATATTGGTGAGAACATTTTAAGATCGTTCAGTTGAGGCTGAAAGAACATTCAGCCTCGGACCCAAAATGAAGGTTCTTTTAAAAAATAGAGTGTAAACAATAAAACATGAATTAACTCATTTTTACTCCGGCTAAGTTTCAGCCTTTGATACGGCATAAGTTGTGTGTGAACAAATTTTAAGGTTTATGTGATAAACACTGAAAATATTTAACATTAGAAATCTAAAGCAGGATAGTTGACATTTGTTTCTCTGCCTTTTCTTGTTGTTTTGCTTTTCAAGTCCTGGCAGAGTAATAATAGAATTGTATTGTGAAATTTTATTGTCAAAGGAAAACCACAATGCAACTGTGTATGTACTCACAACCAGCTCCCCTCTGGCTTGTAGCTCAGTTGGTAGTGCGAACGGCGATCTGTTCCGGAGGTCGTGGGTTTGAATCCCACCGGGGTCAGAGATTTTTCTCTTTCTCCGTGTGGGCCCATTACCTTTCTAGGGCTTTTGCTCCGAAGAAATTATTTGCGATACCCATGCACTTACCATTTTTATCACATTATACTATTCTATGTACTCGTTATATTTTATATATAGTGTAGTATAAAGTGTAGACTGTAGTTTTCCTGAGTTAAAGAAAAGCGATTTTATTTCAATTGATAATACAACCATATAATTATTGTTAAGGGTATTTGCGTTTTGTTTGTATTTAATGGGGAAACTTGTAACAATTACAAGAATACCAGTTCCTGTTCTTGCGGGGTAATATATTTCTCAGCTGACAAAACGGGCAAATTGTGTTTACAATCATAAAGTTTCGTTCGGAGGCGACCAAAACACTTTAAAAGTTACTTGAAAAACACTCAGAGTGTAGAATTTTCATTAACAACCTCAAATTGAATAATGTTTCAGAAACTGTTTAATTATTTACCACATTGTTAGTTTAACAATATTTTGTAGATAAATATAATTAAATACTTTGTAATTGTAAAGGTTTTTAGTACACATTTACCGTTCAAATATATTCTGAATTAGGATGAATATCAAGTGTCAAGCAGTTGGTTCTTCGATTCTCAAATAAAGTTTTTAAAGACTATGGCTTATATTTTTAGTCTTGTTTTGGGCTGAAACTGTAATCAACTGTATTGTAATAGAATAGAGAACGGCAGGAAAGAGTTAACTTCCCTTTACTTCAAGAGCATTCGTTCAATTTGAACAAAATTCTCTAGATATAACACTAACCTGTTTTAACCATCTCGACAGCGTCACATTTCAAAAACCCCAAGAGACGAAAACACAGAAAGGAGAGTAGTGAGCGTGCGAAGCAAGTCTTTCGGATCAACAAGACAGGTGGAGAAACTCATCGTCAGAGGTGGCCGGTGTGTTTAAGTGCTCAATAACCCGCCTTAAGTCAATTTTTAAGGATCTTTAACTTATCGTATACGTAGTGAAGTGGACCAATGATATTTTCCTGGCTGTTTAAGTCAAAGACAAAGGTATTGGGCTGGTTGTGGCCAAGTTGATGGAAACTAACTAGTGATAAGTGAAACTTGTAGCCAGAAACATTTGTCGCATAAAAAGGCATAGGGCAGGAACGGCGATCTTTCATTGTTTGATAAACAAAATAAACAGTTTGATGTCATCTTCAGGTTCCGGAACAGTTGTGCCAATTACGTAAGGTACTAAGATAGCTTTTTGTCCATTACAGAATATATCAGTCTTTACATAAAGCCCCTTATATGACTTGCCCGCTCATCGCAAACTTGAACTGAGTATCTTAATGCTTTACCCGCTTTTTGATGGAGGAGACAATCTCTTGAGTATTACATGTGTTTTGACAGCTTCAAAGCTAAAGAACTATTGTTTAGGGAACTTTAACTGGTGGAAACTGGTAGTTTGCACTTTTCGTGTCAATCAAATGCTAGATTTTAAGAGACGTTGTTCTTTCTCTTATCTTGATTAAAAAGTAACAGATGTCACAGAAAGTAGAACCTTGCAGTTTTCCATTGATCCCAAGGAAACTACAATTTTGAAATATGAGTTACTCAGTTGACCATGTCAAGCAAAACAATTATAAAAGTGCAGCTTAATTGAGAGGTAGACATAGCCTCAAGGTTCATTAAGAGATAAAGATTGCTAGATTAACAGTTCAGCCGGAGTAAGGAAACCTTGGACAATCATTAACAACAATTATAATTAATATTTCAGCATTTATTGAGTCCGTGTCCCATCATTTGTATCCGGTGTGATATACTTGCAAACCCGTTGTCAAACAGCGCCGAGATTCGTGGAGAAAGTAAAAAATAACTCAGTTTGCTCTCTCATTTACTGTAATTTTTTGCCCTGACTACCAACAATTAATGCACCTTTTAAGTGCATGAACGGGTCTATCAGAAGATAAATTAATTCTGTTACGATAATAATGGTGTACTGCGATTTTAATATGATAATGAAACCTGAAAGTCAGTTACAAATCCCATTCAATTGACTCGGGTAACTTTTGAAATAATTATATAAATTAGTTGTTTTATGAAGATTCCACAACCTTATGCTATTTAACAAAACTAGTATACCTCTTGGGTAAGTAAACATTATGAAATCTCTCTATTGACTTCGTACGCCTCTTATTTAATACCTTGAGTACTTAGCAGACAGTTAAAGTCCTACGGAAGACTGTTTAAAAGGGTTATATGGTATTACCATTTATTATAATTATTAAATTAGTATATTTACCCATAATTCTTAGATGCGAAAATCCTAAAAAGCATAGAAAAATTATGAAATTTCAGCCGGACTACATATACACAGCGTTGTTAGTGTACAGGAAAGAATATCGTAAAAGTATGTGGCTTTCTCTATGCCAACTGGCTGTGTTAAGTTCGCAAGGTATTGTGGTAAAATGTACAGCCGCCATCTTTTTCGGTACGATCAATTGTAACACGCGTCGGCCAATCAAATTCATTTAAATTGTTTTGTTTTCAGGGTTGCTAAAAAGAAGCTACCAGTATTGAAGTATTTGAACTAGTAAGACGCCAATTGATCAACAGTAATTGGGTTTGAAGAACTGTGTGGCTTAGAAACGCTAGCTTGTGACAATTTCCTCAATGTAAGAGCTTGTTGGAATCATTAGGAAGAAATCAATAACAACTGTTTTGTCTTTCTAGCGCAACAGTAAAAGAGAAGATACACGTTGGTAGTTAGTATGGCATTATTGTCGTTCCTTTTCATCTTTCAATTATGTATCGCATGACATGTATTATTGTAAATGGAATTTCATGATTTGAAACAATTTTGTTTAAAAAAATAACTCCCTGGTACATGGTAACCATGCAGTGCCTGTACCTCATTTGGTTTGTGGCTCGGTTTCTGTAAGTGACTGCAAGCTTGTTTTTGAAGTTTCGGACAAGCTTTAAATAATAACTTCAGTTTCCGTTAACATTTAGCATTTTAAGCATGGAAGGTATCTGCAGCTTTATCGTGTCTTTAATTGCCGGATTGGCTGTTACCTAGACTCGCCACGAGTTGAATTCAACGGTTCGTCCGGATACAGGGAGAATCAAGAGCGAAGACCGGCTATAGTGAATGAGCAAGAACTTTTGAGACCGACAGAGTCTAGATATTGCGTATACTGACGACAGAGTCTTTTCCTTAACTCGTTCGAACGCGAGAAAAGTCTAAAGAAACCGCATTAAGCCTTGTCAAACGTAGATGCAAGTCTCCGCAAGTCAGTGCAAGTTTTGACCTTCAAACTTGCGTTTAACTTGTGCTTCGTTTGGCCACTGGTGAAGAACTTGCACTGACTTGAATTCAAATTTGAGCTCGCTCAAAGTCGATGCAAGTCAACGCAAGTCCATGCAAGTCCATGTAAGTTGGTGGCCAAACGAAACGCAAGTTGAACACAAGTTTAAAACTTGCACTGACTTGCATCGACTTGAATCTTCGTTTGGCCAAGGCTTTACAGTAGTCATCAAGCTTGCACGAGTCATTCTGGTTTAACCGGTTGTAACACCAGTTTAATCCCTTGCATTTGCGCACCGAGTAAAGTCATGCTGGCATACAAAAAACCAACGGCAACCTCGATTGGGTGCCGTAAGTAGTTGCATAGCAACAGCGCGATCATAATCGATAGGATTTTGACACGATTTCTTAGAGTCTCTTATCACGAACGAACAAATGGCTAAAGACTCTGTCATTATGATATTGGATATATTGTAGGTAATGGAAAATAAACTAGAAACAAGAAGTACAGACTATAAACAGGCGCTACTTTTTTCATCCTCTCAGAAGCAGTTACTCAGCCGTACGCAACCACACCAAGTTATTTCTTTAATTCCTCGCCCGTTCATCTGTTAACTCTCAAGAAATGTAGCATGAAACAATTTGATTAAACTGATTTGGTTAATACTCATTTAAAACAAGACGTAATTTTTATAAGCAGACTTAAGAGCAGGCGTCTATGGATCATTCGAAAGAAGCCGAAAAAATCAGAGAGTGCCACAAGATCAGACTAGAGCAGGTATAAGGTGATTAAGCTTTAGTGGATTAACTCTTGGAATTCGGCAAGAGGAACAAAAATACTTTGGCTGCAAGTGTTCAAATGCCTTTAAGCTAACTTTAAAAAAATGCCACAATAAACTGAATAAAACAAAGTTGCAAGAAACCAACGTTGTTGCCTATAAAAGCAAGTACACATTCAATTTAGATTTTGGCCTATTAAACGTATCCAAGAGTAGATATAGCGCTAGATCAGAAAGATTGTAGATTTGTTACACTTTCTACCAAACTCGAGCAAACATTCGCACAGAAAGATTGCAAGTTAAAAGAGAAGCTAAACTGAAGGAAAAAATAATCCACACCAAACGAAGATAAGAAAATTGATGATTATCGAACCAGGGACGCTTGCAATCCAGTCCTATGCACTGCCACTACATTAACCACTCAATTGGCTGCCAACCACTCATTTTTTATTGTGTATATGTCCCAATCCCTTTTCTCAAGAAAAAGCAAAAGAAAATAATCCTGACCCCAGCCTTTGGAATAACTAATTATGGCCATAAAACATTGAACCCGAAGTTCATCAAACCGCCGGCTTAAGATTTATATCAATCAGTACAAGCGTCCGTTGTCTGTTTTCAATTTTGTTAGTGAAAGTTTAACTATTTTACGTGCATTCTCTCAAACACTGATAGTTCCAAATACTTCTAAAACATTGCTTTTCCTTATAGATAAACTAAGAAACTGAAAAGGGGAAACTGACTTTCATTGATTAGAACTTTGTTTACACAAAACTGGAAGGAACTATTACAATAAAGCAACATATATTTTAGTGTTGGTCAGAATACTTAGGCAGGTAAAATCGGTGCTCTATTGTAAAACCCATTAAAACAGTCATAATAGCCGTCTGGCAGTTATTGTAACACAATGGGGTGTTACACGCCTCATAGACTGGTGAACAGAAAAGTGATTAGATGTGCCATAGTTCTTTCAATTTATACGGAAGCAAGAACTAGCTTAATTACCACTGGTTTAGACTTTGCAGCATTGTGAGATTAAGGACTTTATCGTATAAAGAAGGTGAAAGACACAAAAAAGAGTTTGTTTTGACTTTAAACTATAGAGACGTATTCTAATTCATTGTACAAAAGATACCAGTAAAATGACCGGTCTTCTAAATGTTATTACCTGTTATTGTCGAGGAAATCTCCGCCTCTACTCAGTTATTTTCAGCGTGTTTGACAATGGCCTTCGCCGCGCTTTCGTCCTCGATTTGAACTTGACTGGAAAAAGGGAAACAAAACATCTTGAACTATAATTGATGGTTTACTTTGCGGCTCAAACCCGAACAACCGATATCACTAATGTAATATTTCGGCTAGAGGTTTATTAACTCACCAAGTTTCGCTTTTGGTTTTATCCTTTCCACGCTCGCTAGTTGACATAGAATAATAGTCAAACCAACATGAGCAGCACCCCAATGTGATAATTATGGTAAAGAACACCACAAACAGGGCAAAGCAGAGGTTTATGGAGGCACAAAATACCATTTCACCCACGATCTCCTCATATTACTTCCAAGTAAAATTTGCCATGAGATCATTGTACTACTTTGATAACACTCGGCTCACGCGGCAGCGCATTTGACATGACGTAATTGCCAGGTTACACGGCACTCGTTCACATACAAAAAACTCAGTTCTACTGCTTTGCCCATACATGTTTTATTTGGCAATTTTTAGCATATCTAACGGGTTAACAGGAAAGGGGTCGCACAGAGCTCTGCCACTGGCTCTAGGCAAACTGAAAATAAGGCCGACGCCAAATCCAGACCTCAGCTGGGGCCATTACAAGATACCCCTTTCCTGAAAATGGATTACATATGCCAGTGGTAAGCTGAGCCCGATTTCCTCGCTTGGGCGCAAAGGAATCAGGTTACTGCCCGGGGGCTGTACTCCTGATATTCAGACGATAGGGATGATCGTATGTTTTAGGGGTTGTAATCGGCATGCTAAATCTAATAAAAAACAAAACCGATATTTGTTAGGGTGTAAAATTTTGAGTTATCATGGGTACAGATCTTTTGAATACGCTTCTTTTATAAACTTCACTTTAAAAATATAGTTACACAAAAGTGCAATTTCAAGGATGATGAAGGTATCTGATGGAAGGCAGTAAAAATGTCATTTATTTATTGTTTTAGGGTGGGCAAAATTTTATGGCTTAGTATTTTTAGGTTAGTTTCCTAGGATTTAATCCCAGAGTACCCCCGGTGGATCACTGGTGATGAATAAAAGATAGAAAAGTTGAAAGATATAGCTTATGCACGAATGCCAAAAAAAACGTCTGGAGTGAAAAAGAAACGGAACTTTGTTTCAGTTACGTCAAAGAATTATTCAAGAGAAAACACATCGAGTTGTATTGAACTGGGAATGAATTGTGTCGACTCCGAATCACGTTCATTTTCCAGAAATGCTTCTTTCGACTGGGTATACAATTTTTTGTAATCCTCAAAGTGCTGGTTTTTTAACAACTGATTTCTTAGTATCTTTGCACTTTTAATCCTTTTTCTGTTTTATTGGAAAAGAATGAGATTTTGCCCTTAATCTGGCTTTCTTGTTCATTCCTGTTTTTGTTTCAGAAGGATGAACTGACGGAGGTAATTACTAATACCAAATTTGGTTTCAAAATTTGGGGAAAAATCCTTGCAAAAATCTTTTGTTTTAATCTCACACAATAATGTATCAATATCCGTGAATACTAATTTCAAACGATCCGCATACCTTGGTTTTATGTAATTATAGTGAAAGTCATACATCAACGTCTTGCTAAGTCCAAGAATACCCATTCCAGGATGGACAGGTTTGTCCATAAGCTACTTGATCTTCCTCCTATAAACAGCCTCAAGGTTTTCATTAAATACCGTACGATTGGGAACGAACTAAATTAAATAGTGAAAATGTTACTACATGTACTAACAATCCGAACTGCATCGACAGGTCATTGGAAATGGAATAATAATTCAAAACGTGTTTCACAGTTTCGCTGTTCACCAGCAGCAACAACAAGAACAACAAAGAAATTTATTTCACCTTAAATTTGAAAGTTCACATTAATATAAGTTCTTTAAGTAGTGGGAAGGCGCTGATTTTCGGAATTATCATCCCTTAAAATGATTTCAACCAATCACAGACCAGATTACTGTCGTGATTTTTCACGAAATAGCGACAGTGTCATGATTTCAGACGAAATCACAGACAGTTTGGTTTCTCTCTTGAAAGTCACTGCAAAAATAAAATTG
>JAOBYF010001796.1:0-13665 GCA_025403605.1 Parazoanthus darwini
AGTCAAACCATCCTTGATTGTCAAGAAAATGGTATCGGACTCAATGTTTTGAACATTATAGAAACCAAAAATTCTTCATGGGCGATTTTCGTTGACCCATCGAAGACAAATTGATAGTTGCTCCTTGTTACTTATGTCAGTGTATTCATCGGCAATGATTGAAAAGAAATTCGAACCGATATCATTCACAAGATCCCTTTGCAGCTGATGAGCCATTATTTCTATGATTTCGTTCTGGATATCATGGCTTGTATACTTATCATCGCTTTCCTTTTCCATCCAGTTTTAAAAGCTGATAAAAATTTGATTCCTTGTCGGTACTCCCTTGTACTGGTTGGCCTTGCCTGCAGAAATACTGCAAGTTTTCAACTATTTTCAACAAGTATCGGCGATTAGTTTCCATTGTGTTTCTTCTCTGATCGTTCGTTAAATCCAAAACATTACCGCACTGTGGAATGTTGATTTCGTAATCAACAGCCGTTCTGTGACAGACTGTTGATGCGCCTGAAATTTTTCTAGGCCCTTTTCCAGTTGTTGAATCCCTTTGTGATAAATGTCTCCTCCTTCTTTGTTGCTGATTTCAGGTTTCCTTTGGAGTTTTGTGTTTCATTTACAAAATTATTGTCGAAATCCGAAGTTTGTTCTTGGGACCTTCGTTCTTCTACATGTATGTGACGGCCCTTGCACATGGCGATGCGGCTTTTAAAAAATTGTATTTGATATTAAATAGTTAATTGATAACTTACCCGCATTCGAAGCCTTTGAAAAGAAATCAGTAATTTGCGTGGAGCCTGGACGTTTTTTCTTGCTCTTATTTTTCTCTGTGTTTCCTTGCTGTTGTTCCATGTTTCCATAAATCATGTGGGCTTCCTGGTTGGTGATGGCGGGGTTGTACGAGCCAGGGTGATTACAGCCATACGAAAATCGTCGTTTCAGATATTTTTGTCGATACCGAACACCTACTGCCGTTGGTGAGGGACATATTGCCGGCGAACAGTCAGTTTGAGGCGGATCAAAAGCCAAGTTATGGTCACTGGACGGAATTTGAAAGAATGAGATGACCAGCAACGAGCTCAGAAATGACACGCTTAGAAACATTGCGATTGATATACTGCTACAGAGATACTACTCCTACTAAATAATGTTTGTTGTAAGGACATGAAAGGAACTATTGAAGTCACGTACGCATACATGATTGATCAGTCACGTACGCATCCATGGCACAATTCCGAATGGTGTTATAAAAATGTAATTTCTTTCATCAGTCTTATTGGTTTAAGGATTTTGGATGTTTACTTAGCTTATTGAATTACATAGGTCCTACGCAAAGCAAAACAAAGCTGTTTTGCGTAGAACAAAAGTTTTAAAAACCGTAAAAAGAAACCACAAACAAAACAAGTGAGTTTCTTTTCTAAACTTTTTCTCTTTAAATTTAATAAAGGCAAATGCGGCAAAAGTATTTGGGGGGCACGTGCCCCCCCGGCCCCCCCCTGCTCCGCGGTCCCTGTACCAACCTGTATTAAACCACTGTATAAGATATATAAGATTAATCAAAAGACATTTTGCAATCTCTTATTGGCTCTGCCTCTGAGGTGGCTTTTTGCAGCGCAATTAAAAGAATGGTGATACTTACTTACTGATATTACAGGTTGAGAAGGTAAATGCCTGGCGTGTTCGTTGTAATGATTTTGAAGATAAAGTAAAATTAAATAAAATAAAATGGGATAAAACAAAGCATCTATAGTATCGGAGGCAATATAAGCTTATGATAGTAATAGAAATCCCAGGGGCGAAACAGAATCAGCCGCGCCAGTGGTGTTGTAAATAGTATCAGTGCTACGCCAATATAGTTGACTCCCGGTGTTTTGGTGACTGGCCTCGTTTCTGGTACTTCATCGAAATCTTCATATAAAAGGCAGTCGCGAGGTGATTCTCGAGAATGTTTGTACCTCTGGTTTGCATTTTTGTACGCCTTCTCCAATTTCTCAGCTTTCCTTGTATTGCCAAATCGTTTTGTCGCTGCCAAGTTTGTTTACTTCCTTGAAAATTAACTGCCCCTCTTCCACTTACCTTGTTGACTCTATCTTCACAACGCTTTCTTTCCAAGATGACACGAGCGTGGCATTTTGATCATGATTCCAGTAGAAAGAATTGCGTTGATGTCCAGCTGCTGAATCTCTTCGTTCCTGTACATCAAGTGGTTGGGATAGAAATGGTGATGGCGATACATAAGACGACGATAAACGTGGCAGTGACTGTAGGTGAATTTGTTGGAAGCACGTCATGTGATGGTGATGAGGCATCGGGATATCCCGGTGCCGGTCCGGGCCTTAGGACAAGGCAAAAGCCAAAGCAGTCATTCTACCAGCGTTGACTTCGCGGCCAGGGAGTAAAGCTTTGTGTTGAATACACAATTGCACCATAGAGTAACAATCGCCGCTTTCTGTACATCTTCGGAAACCACTATTGGCAATTCCTCTGGAAGTGAAAAAATTGCCAATACCGGTAGTGATAATTCTTTCACCCTTACCCTCATAGTGAGATATTTGATTTCCACGATAAATGGTGATATCATGAGTTCTTTCACCATTCCGACCTGCTCTACCTGCCTTTTGGATGTGATCAACCAAAGCTCTTGGTGGCCTAAAGTAAATTACAAATTTCACATCCGGAAAGTTGACACCCTTATTGATTGCAGACGTTGCATGACAACTTTTATGCTGCCTTTATTAAATTTAAATAAATCTAACACCCTGTCTTTGTATATTTGGAAAGTGTGAGAGTGATATATGCTAACAAGGCAATTGACATAGATGGGGCGTTTCGGCTTTTGAAGAAAGATAATTCATCATCTGGGCAACATCTTGCAGAGAATTACAAAAAAAATGGTCTTCGGAGTTTCTGTTGCTATTTTTTCCTTAATATGCTATATGAGCCAGTTGAAATGTTCCAGCTGGTTTATTCAGCTGGTATTAATCACCGCGTGTCGTATGTTTCTGTTTCAGGCGAGATATTGATGTTCAGGCAATCCTTGGGTAGGGCCAGCTGTTTCTTTATGGTGTTGCTCTTATCAGAATCAGTGGTTCCAGTCAGTGCAATCATTGGTGCTGTTAATGTAATTTAAAACATGCCGTTGTATATATATCACGGCATGCTGCATCCACTGCTGCCTTTGCTATTGTCTCCAGCGTCACCTCTTTTACTGCTTTGAGCGAAGCTTTGTTGTGGGTGAGAATAGGGTGTTGGTCGAGGTGGTAGTGGTAAGTTCATCTTTCTCCTGCGATGTTTTCATTGTGTTCCGCTATCATTGGATTTTGCTTCACTAAACTCCAGATCTACCGTGGCCAAAATAAAGTTGGCCCAATTTTGCCCAATAATTTCCTGGCGTGTGCTGAACCTCTGCTGTTGGTTGAAGCTTTGGAGTTTCAAGTTTGCACTGGGGTTCTTCCTGTTCAAGACTTCTGTCAGTTGGGACTCTGTCCTTCACAGCATACTGGTGCGTCCAGTGGATGGATAGGCTTGTTGGAATGCGTCTTGGTTTGAAATCTTTCCTTCAAACTAAGGTCAAAATTATGAGCGAGATTGGTGGCTGATAAACGATTCCTAGGTGTATCTAAAATCTTAGCTAACCTCTGATTACTTAATGTATTGACTCCACTCTGTTTTAATAGAGTTTCGTATGTGGAACTATGATCTCAGTAAACAAAACGGGAAAAAAACTTGTTACATATAAATTAATATCATACCATATCCTATCATAACCATATCGTAATTTTATAGTTTCATATCATATCAAACTGTTTCATATCATAGCTTTAGCATGCGATATATATAAAATTCATAATTGACATAATATATATTATAATAATAATATAAATTATAAAAGGTGGGGCCGGACCCTCCTCATTAGCTATCCGCTCGTGTATGAATTGAGCTCATGGAATAACTGATGTAATTATATCATGTCATACTATGTTAAAATTACATCATAATTTGTACTTTCAATATTGTAATAAGTTACACACATACATGTGTATATCAATGTACATGTAAAAATACAACTCATGCATGATCACCTTTCAATGGAACATATTGAATTAAATGATGAATAAACCAGCAGTCCTCACCAAAAACAACAAGTCTCTGGTTTCTCGAAAAGTGTGTCTCGATTACAGTAACGTTGCTGCGTACCAATGGGTAAGAATTTGATCCATTTCAAATCAGATGCATCAGCAAAGCATTTAGCCAACCACAAGTATCAATTTTGACACAACATTCAACTTTATGTGTGAGGTGGGTTTTGACTGTTAACACATAAAATTAGCTCTCAGTTTGATCTTTTATAAAAATTTAATGTCAAAACTGAAAATGATAATCTTTAATTAAGATACGATACTCCAAGCTAAAACTTGCATGACTGCCATTGTGCAGATGAATCATGATTTGTTGCCCTGGGGTACAACTGTCGGTGTAGTTTGTGAGAAGATTCAAAACCTTGACTAGAGTAATGATACAGGGAACGGAAGCGGTGGAGTAACATAGCACTGTGGTCAATCACAAGATGTCCATAATCACCAGTACCAAGGTGTATGCCAAAGAGTTCTTTCAGAAGGAAGCCCCGATCTTTGCAATGAAATGTTTGGATTTCAATTTACAATTTTAGATTGTATGCAGTATATCTACACAATATCTACATTCATAAGTACACCGCTTTTATTGCTCAACCTAAATTTATGTACTCATATTTGGTCTTGATAACTTAATTAAATGCATTATTTACTCATAGTAGCTAGTTTGCATCATTGTCAATAAAATTGTTAGTATACCAGTTAAGATAGATGAGATAGATGTAGATAGATGTCTTTATTAAAATTTCTTTGCAACTACTACAGTTGAATTACGAAATTATTTACAAATTGGTAAAGGAAATTATATTATAAGTATTAAAAAGGTTAAAATTGGAATCTAAAAGATAATAATCTAAAATATGTTCGTTACTATTTAAAAAATTTTAAGGGTTATGGATCAAAAAACTGTTCTTAAATCGGTTGGTTTTTAGAGCTCTGCAAATTACTTTAGATTTTTATCCAACACACTTGCAACCGACCAGCAAATATAGTTTTTAGAGCTCTACAAATTACCAGTTAAAGTGTGATTACATTACTTTTTTTCAGAATGTCAAAGGATTGAAACTTAGTACTATCTAGTACTAGTACTGTCAATATACTTTAAAAAGTACAAACAATATCCCAGTTTGCTAAAGATTTATTTATATTTCTACTCATCTCATCACAAGGAGTGATTTAATTTAAATAATCATACAATACCTCATCACACACCAAAACCGCTGTATGGAGACCGATCTAATTCGTCCCGGTCTGAGTAAAAACCCTCCAGGTCAAAAGTATACCTCAATTGAAACATATACTAAATCTCTTGCAAGAGGGACCATATTATTTAGTTATTTTTCCTGAAAACAGTATTTACCTCTACAGGCAGTTCATTGTCGCTGATTGAGCAGCGAGAGTTTATATCACGTGTGTCACTGTCACTTTCATTAGTGCCTTAGGAGCTATGCTGATCGCAATGGATTTTCCAAATGTCAACCCTTTAACTCCCATAACTAAAACATGTTTTCCAATATATGAGTAGAAGAGTGCAGCATATCAATATAGTGGGGAACCCACTTACCCAGTCTGGCGTTAGTCAGACTGAGTGACGTCCGTCGTGGATTCTTACACCAAGGTAGAGCCGATTGTTATGAATGGTTTTTGCACAAGGATTTTCTTGTAAAACTTTGTTTCATGTCACGTCTTTCCCAACTGTTTCTGCACGGTATAAAGATGGTTTTTCATTTGCTTTATCAGATAGACTGTCACTAACACTCAATCAACTACAGTCCCCTCGGCTCATCAAGGTCCCAGTCATCGTGATTAATAGGATAACTGTAAATGTGGATCCAAATCTACCACAAAAATGGGGTACAAAACACTTACTTGCTGTATGTATCCAGAGTGTCGGGGGATCGCCTTGTAGCCTGATAGAAATGAATTCACACGTGCAACACCGGCACCGGGTAACGTCACACGAGCAAGATTCCGACAGTTCGTGCAGATATATCTCGACAGTGACGTCTAGGCAAGATAAAAAAAATTGATCATAGATATATATATGCAAAAAAAGATGACGCCGTAAATTTAACAGAAAAATTGGTGACTAAAGCGCGATAAAATGGAGAAGATTTAAAGTTCGCCAAAATATTTCATCATTACCTGCGCCATTTTGAAGTGCGTTTGTTTTGCATCTGATCATGCGCACCACTAAACGTTTATCGCGGGCTCAGTTTATAAAATGGCGGCCGACACGAGGTAATAATTTAAGTTGCTGGCAAAAAAGCAGATATCAAAGCATGAAGATTGCAGTTGAAGGGTGCTGTCATGGTGAACTGGATAAAATTTACGAAACTCTTCAGTTTTTAGAGAGAAAAGAAAACATCAAAGTCGACCTTCTCCTTTGTTGTGGAGATTTTCAAGCCGTGAGGAACGAAGCTGATTTGAAATGTATGGCTGTTCCTACAAAATATCGCCAGATGCAAACTTTCTATAAGTATTATTCTGGAGAGAAAAAGGCTCCTGTTCTTACTGTTTTCATTGGCGGAAATCACGAGGCTTCAAACCATTTGGGAGAGCTGCCTTATGGAGGCTGGGTTGCTCCGAACATCTACTATCTGGGGTACTCGGGGGTTGTGAACTTCGGAGGCTATCGGATCGCCGGACTTTCTGGAATTTATAAGAAACATGATTACCGTAAAGGTCACTTTGAGTGCCCTCCGTTTGATAACAGTTCTGTGCGAAGTGCATACCACATTAGAAGCATCGATGTTTTCAAGCTGAAGCTTCTGTCACAACCGCTTGATATTGTGATATCACATGACTGGCCCCTGGGTGTTTATCACTATGGTAACGTTCAAGAGTTGTACAGATACAAGAGCTTCCTCAAAGATGAAATCGAATCCAATACTCTTGGAAGTCCCCCTGCTGCGGAACTCCTCTATGCACTACAACCCAACTACTGGTACTCGGCTCATCTTCATGTGAAGTTTCCTGCTCTCGTTCCACATGCAGACAAAGAGGGAAACAAGGTGACAAAGTTTTTAGCCCTTGACAAGTGCCTGCCGAGAAGAGATTTCCTACAGGTTGTTGATGTTGGCCCAGCAAAGGGGCCAATGGAACTTCATTATGATGCCGAATGGCTTACCATAACCAGGCTTACAAATGAACTAATGAACATCACAGCAAACTTTACTACTCTTCCGTCATCACCCAACGAAATTTCAAAGTATAAGCCCAGCAAAGATCAGATTCAGGAGCTACAAAACCTATTGAAGAATCGACTGAAAATTCCTGAGAATTTTGTGCAAACAGTTCCACCCTACAACCCTGATTGCCCTAACAGGTATGCCACCCCTAAGCAAGTCTGCAATCCTCAGACATCTGAATTTTGTGAAATGCTTGGTGGAATGCAAAATCTGTTCACTACTGAAGGTCAGACAGACAAAGTTATAAATGCCAGTAATCCAGATGAAATAAGTTTGAGTGATGATGAAGGTGATGATGCTGGAGCTCCCAAGTTGCCATCTGGAAACCCAGATGAGATTGATTTAGATGATGATGATGGTGAAGATGACTCATCACTACTGACTGTGGAGATGAGTGATTCAAACAAAACAGGGAGCAAGATTGATGATGCAGGAAATAGTAGTGACTCAAATAAACCAGATGACAACTTGGTTGAAAGTGTAGATTCATTAACAGGTGAAAGAGAACAAGTTGAGCCTCCAAAGAAAGTTTTCAAGTTGATACGGAGAAACCAAACAATGTATACATCACATGAAAGTGAAGATATTGATTAGCAATTTTTACAATGAAAAGTAAAGTCTTGTATATTTTTAGTTCTTTTTAATAAGTGGACATTATTCCAGAAATAGAAAATTTAGCTGTTAGACTTCGCTCAGGATTTTCTGATTTTCTCCATGATGGGGATATTAATATTATCTGTAACTACTGTACACAAAAAAGAAGACATTTTCTCAGGCAAGAACATTGATTGTTTATTAACTGTTATCAGTAAGGCCAGACCAAGTCAATTTTTCGAAGCACGGAATTTTTAGAAATTTTCAGGGTCAATCCGTCGGGAAAAAACAAAATACAATTGACAGCTTGAAATTAAATAATGGCAATCATTCTGAATGCAAAGTTTCTTAGGCAGTGAACATTTGTGTTAGAAATGAAGGAATTCTATTAAATACAGATTTGCAAGCAATTTGTTTTTAAACTCATTCAATGTGCAGTGATGTGCTCAAAATGTGTCAAGCAGACATGAAAACACCTTCGTGCTGCTAGTTTGTTTTGCTTTTGCAAAACAAACAAGCATGCAATCAGACCAGCTTTAACTTTCTTGTTTTATCAAGATATAAAAATAAAAATTATGCAATACAAATTTAGCTCAAATGGTGTTTCAAATTGATATGTAAAATTTATTGTTTTTCTTGAAAATTAAACATCGGTCTTTTATTTTATTTTCATTACTTGTGAAACAGGGTTGGTTGGGTCTGTGCTTCCAAAAATTGACTTGGTCTGGTCTAATATTTAAAATTGAATTTTCTAATGTACAAGTAAATATCCTAGATTTTGATGAAAAATGTATGGTACGGTCTTGATAAAATGCTGTAGAATAATAATTATTGTAGCATTGTTTTCTGCATTACATTTACATGTACATGTACTTCTTAAAGCACAATCGTGTTTGCACTTGCTGTAATTCATTTGTTTAGAACAAGACTGAGGCAATATAAATAGCCTTGCTAGGGCCAGCCTGGCCACATCAGGATATGTACAGGTCATGGAAAACCTGGAAAATGGATTTGACTTGTATAAAAGTTAAAGGGTTCTGAACTCAAAAGAAAAAACAATGGTACTCACATGAATAGTTACTCGTTCCCAGGATGTTTTCAAAGTGGTGATTTCTCAGCTGAAGACCCTGGCAAATGGCAGACCAATATGGCTGCTGATTAGTTAATTTGGGAGCCAATTTTACATAAATTTTGAATGGTTCAACAACATTTGTAAGCAAGATATCAGATTTGAAAAGTTCTTCGCTGCACTCTGGACTGGACAAGTCCCTAAATCACTCTTATTGACTTACATCACACACCCAGAAAAACTGTGGACATTACTTATTTAGAGGGAGAGAATCATTCATTCATTCAGTAGCCCTACACCTCCCCCGTTCCCCTGGGTTACCGCAAGGCATTCTGGGTCAAGGCAATGATTGTGCATTTGTCAGTATTTTTTGAGGGAGAGTATCTGAACTGTTAAGTTTTGCAATTTTTTCTGCATAATGGCAAAAGTCTCTCACGTTTTGGTATCGGCGTTCCTTGTTCTTGCATTCTCAGCCGCTGGCCTCGTCAAACTCACAGATCGTATCAACCCTGACGCTCACAAACATATGGTAAGGTCGACTGTTTTTTCTTGACACCACTTACTAGGCGCCAAACATACACCATTGTTGTCATCGCTGTTTTCGACAGAAACGAGTTTCCTAATTATTGATGAAACAGAATTGTTTCTAGGTTTAAGTTAATGAGATAACTTTTTAAAGCCTGAATGATGGCTTTATAGACTGGTACACAGACGTACAGTCATAGTCATTGCGTCTTGCCTCGTGTTCGTTCGTTCGTTTTGTTTACGGACATTGGCGGTCACTTCAATTTATTTAATAGTATGTGTACAAGTTTAGTACAATAACTTTAAAATTTACAGATTATTTTTTCTTCTTGTAAGTAAGAGATTTATATATGCTTAAACTGCTCGACGAGTTTCGTGCAATGGGATAAATCTTTTATAGGATTATGTTTTACTTTTGATTAATAAATAATTGACTGTATTTTATTTATTTATTAATTAAAAATGTTTTATTTATATGTAGCTAGCTGCGTTCTGTAAAGCCTCGGCCAAAGGCAGATGCAAGTCAGTGCAAGTTTTAAACTTGCATTCAACTTGTGTTTTGTTTGGCCATCAACTTGCCAAGTGACTTGCACAAACTTGCATCGACTTTGAGCGAGCTCAAATTTGAATGCAAGACAGTGCAAGTTCTTCATCAGTGACCAATCGAAGCACAAGTTACAGGATTTAAACACAAGTTTGAAGTTTAAAACTTGCACTGACTTGCAGAGACTTGCATCTACATTTGGCCAGGGCTTAAGGGGCCGTTGGAAATCGATTTGTTAACGCTTAACATCAAATGGACGCTGATGTCTAACTCCCACCCCTCGCTCCCTTTACGTCCACTGAATATTTTCCCTTTTATGTAATAAATATATTCTCTATAAACACAATAAATGCACTCTATCTATTTATATTTTAACTCTCGAAGAATAATGTCAGGTTCAATAAAAGTGAAATGTAAAATACCATTACGGACTTTCTCGCTGTTTTCCACCATTTTCTATCAAAAGCTTCCAATCAGCTTTATATCTTTTAACACACATATTTTATTCATTTTTTTCATGTTCCAATTTTTTTTTCTTAACGTCCACCCATACCAGAGATCCCCCCTCCCCCTTACCGTCCATTTGGCATTAAGCGTTGACAGATCGATTTTCCTACGGCCCCTAACACTGCATATACAGTGCATGCTAAAAAAATTTGAGCTGGTACCAGGTTGATCATACACTAACTGTACCATCAATAATGAAAGTTAATTGTGTACTGTTGTTTGGGCTAAATCACTTTGCACAATTCTTGAGATATCGATGATTGTCAGTGGCTGCTTTACTGAGTCTTACAAAGAAAAAAAACTGCCTGTATTTGAGAATATAAATTTATATTGTATTTACTATAAGTACTGCTTGCTGCACATCAATTTTTTTGCTTTTTGACACTCTTTAGAAGGTAGAGAGAAACCCTATGTACACAAACCTGACTCTGTTCATGAGAAAAACTATTAGAAATTGATGTACCCTGTTTATAGTTTGGAGCTCAAATTTCACACTTTTATTGGTTTGAGTATATGTAATTTCTAGACCCTGTTCTCAAATTTCAAGTCTTTTATACCCTGTTTATGATAAGAAGGCTAAAAAAGTATACTCTAATTATAGCTAGATTGCCTACCCCTCTATAGCTTATACATGTACAGTACATGGGAGAATCTCTTCCAAGGGTCCATTCTCCTGACAGCATCATTTTTTGTTTAAATTTTATATGTGTACCTGGCCGAGCCTACAATTCTTTTTGGGTGAGGAAGGTGGTTGATTAGTATGCCTTTGAATCCACTGAGGTTGTATATTTGTGCACATATCAGTGTTTTAAAAGCTAAATGGGGGGAAGCAAGGCAGATGCACATGTAGTAAGTTACTTGAATGTCTAATTCATGTGACGCAGCTAGGCTGACAGTGTTATTTTAATCTTGTTCCAAGGTGCAGATTTTGGACAAATACTCCACAAAAATATACAATGGCAGTCAGCATCAAGAGAGTTTTAATTTATAACTGAATGAAAACTGTTACACTAAATACAAACTTTACTTTGTTGTTTTCCAGAAAGAAATGTTTAAAGAATACGTCAAAGTAAACCCCCTGAAGCTGCTGTTCAAGTATAAGGTGGATCCCAATGTATACATGAGGGTGGTTGGTACCCTGGAAGCTATGGGGGCCTGTCTGCTTTGTCTGGCTCCACGGCAACTGAAAATATTTGCAAACTTGGTTCTTATGGTAATAATGATGGGTGCAATCCAGACGCTGTATTTCTTGAAAGTTCCACAGCAGATGTACACCCCACCATCTCTGCTGCTGTTCCTGCTGATTTGTAACCTATACTTTTTGAGGAAACAGTCTGTGGAAGTGCATGTGAAAGCCGAGTGAAGTTAACCGTTATTATGGCAGCAAACTTTGCATCACACCCTTATCCTCGTCACTGTAGTTTTTTTAAATTAATTGCCCATTTCCGAATTATGCTTCAGTTCCAAAGTTGAAGCTTATACTGTACGAGAACATGCTGCAAAGGTATGAAAACTTAAAAAAGCTTGGCACAAAGGCTCATCGACTTCAAGTTGTTGCAAATCAGAACCAAAGCATAACCTGAAAAAGGACTGCCTGTTGTTAAACACATAGCTATTTGAGCAAACTGTTCATAACATAATCTGAATTTCTTGGGTATGATACTTTTTCAGTTATTTGTTCTTGGCTGTAAATAAGACATGTTGAGCTTTCACAGTGTGAATTCATTCATGAGCAAGTAGTCAACAGAAATACGCCTGATGAACAAAAGATTTTGTGTGGTCATTAAGCAAATGTTTATCCATCAAAATTGAAGTTTTCAATATTTTTAACCAGGTGGCTTAATCCCAGGATTGGCAGGTATTTTTGTCTTAAAACATTTTCTTCGTAGTATTTCTCAAGAACTGAAAAACGGGTTTTTTTAATTTCTTTAAAAATGTTAAGACTGAATCAAAGTGATACCCCAAAAATATTCGGCTAAACTACAAAAAATGATACCCTAAAAATATACAGCTAAATTCCAAAAAAGATAACATTAAACCTTTCGGACGTTCACTGTAATTTTTTCAGGGATCCTCAACTCTCTGCCGAAATGGGCCTATATCCCTCAGTTATGGTATATACTCAAGGGAAAGGGCATGATTTTTTTGAAGGGCTTACTTGATTGCCCAAGCAGTCCACAGGTAAACAGAAAGCGACTAGTTCCTTTCTTTTAACAGGGACCGTGGAGCGTATTCTAGATTGGTGAAGCTAGCATGAGCGCCGTAATTGCAATTACTTTAGGAGGGAGTCCAGGGCATGTTCCCCCGGAAAATTTTAAAATTTAAAGCTTCTAAATTCACCGGAAATGCGTAAACTTTATTTATCTTAATGAAAGTATGTTAATGTTTTGCTCTTAGTTTAAAAGCACCGAGAAATACTTACAGCTGTAGTGGGGCTAAAGTCCAGCCAGCCCCCCTGCTTAAGGCCGTGTTACGCGGGCCAATCTGCACTGTATCGTGGAAAATCTATCCCCGTGTAATATGTCACCGGGGACAATTTTCTGCGCAACACTGGGTTCGGAAACATGCGAGTTTTTGAACTGGTTTTAAAAACTCGCAACACAAGACAACGAAAGTTTAAACGATACGGCATTGCGCGGAAAATCGTCGCAAGTTGACCCGTGTATGATAACCTTTTAATGGCATTTTGAGCTTAAGCATAACCCCAGCTTCTGCGACTACTGTAGTAATAGGGTTCAGTAATTGTTCATTCCCGTCATCTCTTTCGTTTTTCCCTTCAATCCGCCAGTCCGCTCTTTTGAACCCACCCATGTCCCGCCGCTACATTCCCGGGTACATTTAGTAGTTAGTGTGAAGTGGTATCCCCATTTTCTGAGCCATAGATCTCGAATGCCAGTCCAGAAATCTCACTTATCTCGATTCCCGCTCGAGGTTTTTAAAAAAACTGGGTCTCTGGGATTGGCTCCTTATAAACACCTAAAATACTCGTTACTAAAATGCACAAGCCCGGGTAATTTTTACTCTCAGAAAAAAAATAGAATCTTTGCAAGTTTGGCGTCCGGGGGGGGGTACTTCAGGGTGAAAGTGGTAGGGGTGATCGTCGGGAAG
>JAOBYF010001907.1:0-13658 GCA_025403605.1 Parazoanthus darwini
CATGTGTTTGTAGTTTATACAGTACAATAGATAGAATAATACATGGACACTATATGGAACTTTTCTCCTTGCATTCAAATTTGATGTGTCACTTGTTTATTGTGCTCACTGATCAGATATGTGTAATGTATTAAAATATTTTATTTGATCACTTGAAGATAAGTTCCGTATGCATATTTTTTATTCTTTATTTAGAAAAATTACTGTTACCATGGTTGCATAGACCAAATTTGACATGGTAATTAATTTAAACAAGTAAACTAAAGTGCTGCTACCATGGTAAGCAATCTGGCGGTGACTCTCATTTATTATATTACTTCATAAATCACATTGTAGATTGAACTCATCATAGAGCAGTACAAAGTAACCTCGTTCATAACAATACATTAATTGAACTACCGTGCTCCTGACTGTAGTCCTGAAGTGAATTTCAAAGGGTTGTGTAAATAATGAAAACAAATATTGTCAGTTGATTTTACATTCTGTACTAGTTCCTGTGTATAATAATAATTATTAAAGTCTGTTTCTCATAAACACATCAATTGTTGCAACCAGTTGCATAGGGGTGTTTGCGGGAATCATCAAACTGTTTGCAACAAACTGCAAACAATTTGCGACCAGTTGCAAACTCTTTGCGATGACAATCCCATGTCACCTATTTCTCTTTGTCGTGTCCCAAACGGTCACAGACCTGCTGAAAGATAGAAAAAATTCTATTATATTGTTTTATGGCTTGTTTGCCATTGTCAGAGACGAGATGAGACATGTCAGAAACAAATGGTAAAATGTATATTCCCATTATTGCAAATGATTTGCGTTGGCTTGCGAGCACCCCTCAGCAAACTGTTTGCGACAATTTCTGTCTATATGGGACACAGGCTTAGCAATTGACACTGAGTGCATGTTTCTTCATATTAATCAAAGCAACCTGGCAAGCACATGAGCATTGATACAAGGTTATCTCAACTGAGTACAGGTATGTGGCCTTGAATGTTATCTGATATATTTGGATGTATAATGGATACTGTCAAAACTCCACTTACAAATCAGCTAGGGTATTTATTTGAGATAAATTTAATTTTTTTATCCTAAAGCTTAAATACTTGTATGCAGGCTGAAGCTTATCGAAGCTAGAAGAGAGCAATTGTTTGGCCTGCTACCTTCAAATTGACACCAATTATATTTTCAATATGTGCAACTGAAGAAAATATATATCAGTAATGATGAGAATGAGGGAATAAGGATATTTTTTGTATATATTTTTTCATAGTTCCTGATGTTGGAACTGATCAACACATATGGATGATCCGGAGGTGTGTCAAATAGTAATATAATAAATAAATGTTGCTTGTCTGTCATATAGACAATTACAAGGGTAATGGAATCACGAAATATGGTACTACTACTTACATGTAATTAAAGTAAATGTTGTTCTCTATAGAAGACAAGTCATCTTTATTGAGTCCTGAGCCTGCACTGGCAGATGATCAGAAACAGCTTCTCACACGTCATCAGACATCGAGGGTGTGTCTAGGTGTCCAGCCAATAAGGATCCAGAAATCCAAGCCCAATTGCTATACTACATCGCCATTTAAGCAGGGACCACTGAATGAGAAACAGGGTCCAGTAATGGTGAGTTGAAGGGCCTGAACCACAGGGATCCCACAAATTGTCTGGTATGAAATCAATGAACTATAGTGAATGTAAGTTAATTCAAAATGTCTGCATTGCCATGGAAACAGTAAAATCTTCACAGAAATTGGGGCAGTGTAAATTTCTATAATTTATAATGGTACTTTTCTTGCCAAGATTAGATTTCATAGTTCTTGCCCTTCTGACATAATGACCCTATGAATTATGAACACCCCTGTCAAGACTAGTACTGTGTTCAGCCATCTTAAACTGTCGTTCCACACACCTTAAACTGAACTATTTAGTATTTTAACCAGCTTTTAGCACTATAATTATGTATGTAGACCAACATCTGGATTTATATGTAATTGGCTGCCCCAGGTGGAGGAGTTACTCCCTGGGGGGGAGGGGAGGGGGAGTGCTCACATGTAAATATGGCAGCTCTGATTTTATGAAAATGTGTCACTGGTCAACTTTTTGTCTTGTGATGTTCCAAAGGTGACAGATCCCAGCTATAATCTGAAACTCAGAACTCAGGCAGGAATAAGAGTGGTTCGTGAACAAGCTGCACGGCCCAAGACTTCTGCTCCACGGTCTACGCCCCATTCCACACATCGCAATGTTCTCCGAAGAGGAAGGTGGGGAGTTGTTGAACTGTATACATGTGTTGAGCTTTGTTTGTGTCATGTACACATGGCAGACATCTGGGACCCCAGACTTGTGAGACCCCCAAACTTCTGAGGTCCCCAGCCTTCTCAGACCCCCAAACTTCTGAGGCCCCTAGCCTTCTCAGACCCCCAGACTTCTGAGACCCCAAAACTTCTGTGACCCCCAGCATTCTGAGACCCATCAGACTTCTGTGACCCCAGCCTTCTGATGTGATCAGACTCCCCTGCAGCCTTCGCAGACCCCAGACTTCTGAAACCCCCAAGATTTCTGAGACGCCCTGCCTGAAATGCTTAGGCTTCAGAGATCCTTGGATTTTTGAGACCCTTCAGACCACTCAGCCTTCTTACACCCTCCAGCTCTCATAGACCCCCTCAACCTTCTGAGACCCAAGACTTCTGCAATCCCCCCAGTATTCTGAAATCCCCCAACTTTGAGACCCAACCTTTGAGACCCCCAGACAGGCTTTAGTATTTCCAATTTTTCTGTGACAAGGTTTTTGATACTCATGGTTTAAATAAACATAATAAAATCACAGTGACTATATACTGTACATATCTCCTTGAAAATATTCGATACATCGTAATAAATTCATATTGTTTTGAACTGTAGAATGAAGCACATTGGTCGACCAATGACAGCCTCTGGACCATCTGTGGACAAGTGCAAGGGAATCATGGCACACTGTAAGGCCTTGCTGATGACCTTTTTGCAGTTTATAGAGTTTAATATTAAATAAGTATGTAATAAATATTACATTTTGCTAAGGTATTCCCATATTTTCATTGACTCATTGTGGCCATACATGTCATGCTAAATAAGTCCAAGCCCTTCCTTTAGAAACTTTCTAGAATATTCTGGATAAACTCTTGAAACAGCTCTTTGATTTTCCTAATTTACTGTGGAGTGAAACATAATGAAATGCAACTGTGTGATCACCTTTGTAGTGCAACTAAGAGTTGGCACTGGCAGCAGTTTTTGCAATTTTAGAGGTCGTTAGCATTTGCATTGTCATGTCCATTGTTCCACCCTGTAATATTATTTCACCCTGTATATTAAATATGATTGTGAAAGTGAATGTTATCATTCATCCAGGTTGAAGTCGTAGTTGGAATTTTTAAATCAATTTCTGGAATTTTGAATCTTGCTTTTTCTAAACAGACGTTTTGACCAAAACCATCGGTCTTCTTCAGTGAAGGTAAGTCACCATGAACAGAAAGGGCCAGGGGCTCTGGTCACTTCGGACCTGGCCCTCTCCTCTGTTCCTCGATGTTTGTCATGTGACAGCTCACTGTCATGTGACTAACTTTCACTAATAAAGACCGATGGTTTCAGTTGAAACGTCATCTGTTTAAAAAAAGCAAGATTCAAAATTCCAGAAATTGATTTAAAAATTCCAATTAAATATGATTATTTGGTACTACATAGTGTTTCGAGCATGAATCATAATGTTGGGTTATTTTTCTTCCAAGCCCCAAGAATGGTGTCTACGGACCTACCCCAGCTGAGTTTCATCCACAACCAGGGAGACTACTCTCGGACGGGATCTCCCAGCACCAGACCAGACACACCCGATGAGCTGCTCCGTCCTGACAGCTCAATACACCTTAACTCGATTGCATCGTCAGAGACATCGCAGAGTGGCAATCATGATGATGATGACAGCAGCTACACTGAATACAACTACAGTGGTGATGATGATGATGATGATCATTTAGATAGTGATAATGATGAACAAGTTATTACTGTTGGCAAGAGCAGCCGAAATAGCAAGGGAGGTCCTGTTGAAGCATTTGTTAGTGGTGATGATAGTATAGATCCAGCTTTGTCAGTCTGTGCAACTGTTAATTCTGTAGAACATCACAGCTTCAACAAGGGTAGGGAAAAAGAAAAGGATTCTATAACAACTGGTGGTGGCGATTGCAAACCAGACAAGTTCAGAGAGAGGAATAACAAGGGAGAGGATAGTGATAATGATAGCTGTGGCCCCCGTGGTAGCTCTTCAAGAGGTGCGGTTGGTTTGAGCCCTGACAGTGGTAGTTGCCATGGAAACAGAAATAAAAGTCAAGGTCGGAATGCTGACAACCAATCCAGAAATGGTGGTGGAAACCATGGTAACAGTTGCCATGGAACAGACTACGATCTTAACAAATGGAACAACTTAAGCAATTCAGAACTAAGTTCTTACATGGATGTGACATCCAGAACATTGGGAGACAAAACGCCAGGGGATTGTAGTGTGTTGAAGAAACAAGGAAATAGCAGAATGAAAGAACTGGTCATAGGTGATCAGTATAAAGATTTTCATTATGCACAACCACCGGCCATTGCGGTACACATTCATGTAAAACGAACATCGAATACAAGTCGCAACAACAACAAAACAAATCTAGATCATGTGGGGCTAACACAAGGAAAGTTTCACCCTCAAGACCATTCAAATACGTTACATGATTCAGGAGAACTTGTAAGGAATGTTTATGACAGTGACGACGCGTCGGATACTGATCGCATACCATCATGCGACATCTGGAGAACTCTTGATAACCTAAACCTCAGCATGTCAGAAACTGCATTTCACTCTGAGAGAGTGTCGACGAAGGCAAGGAGAGTACAATCAGCTGGAGTTATGCGAAAAAGTTCAAAAGAGATTCCAAGAAATCATTTCACAGGGAAGAAAATAACCCAGGAGAATCGAAAGAACTCGCGTCCTTCCTCAGTAAAGGCTGGAAACAAGAAAGTAAAATCACCGAGGATAAAAGAGACTAAGAGCTTAGACAGTGAACAGTCTTGTCACGAACGGAACGCAGTGGACCTGCCTGGGTATTTCACCAAACAGTATGAAATATTAATGAGAACAGAGCTGGACAGAAAGGCAGTTGTACCCTATAGACAAGTGCCAGGAGACAGTGAGACCATTTCGGTGGACAATCGCGCCAAAAATGGCACTAGCATAGAGAATGGTCATAAATTGGACCGGGTTGACTCCGGAATCTCTTTGTCTGGTGAGTTGATTTATGATTTTTTTTATTTCTCTGTTGTGAAGGCTATGCACACATATATACAATATTTAATATATAATTTTTCTGTCCAGAGTCTAACTTACGGGCTTTATGGAACTTGAGAGTAACGACATGAGTGTAAGCTGAGAATCAAAGGTAATTTATGATGCTGCATTGCCAACCAAAACTGCCGGCTTTTCTGACCGTGATTTTTCCCACCCATACACAAAACAACATTAGAAAGGAGGATTTTGGGAAAAGGAAGCCCTTTTCCGAGTTTATTGTCTGAGAATGAGGTTCAGTTGCACAGTAAGGCAGACTGTGGTCGTAAAGTTATTTACAGTTCAAGAACTAAAATGAAATTTTCACGTACCGCTGGATTTTGCAGGAACTAGTGGCAAACCCGCAGCATCAGACGAGATAAATATTCAGAGCTCTTCAGAGATGTTTTCTACCTGGGAAGCTGATGGCTCAAGCAATGATACGTGTAGTATTTATAGCAACACATCACTGGAGTCAGACGTCAGGGAAGGAGAAGTTGAGACGATTGATAACGACTCTCAGGTGAGGTATTTTAAGAGAAGTATTAGGGGTTCAGTTTTACAGGTATACCGTACGAAACTGCTGCTTTAAGCACCAGTTCTTTACATTAATACACGACACGTTAATTGATAAAAACGGTTGATCAAATAAATCGATATTATTTTTTCAGATCAGTGGCAAAGAGATAAAAACAGTTAAAAGGTGAGTTGGCATGTTTAATTTATGGAAAGAAATTGGCACCTAAATATTTGATATGAAGACCTTGTTACTATTGTCTGATAGTATACATTCTATACAGCTATTAGAAAAGTATTGATTTTTTATAAAGCGTGGATTGCAATATGCAATTTTGATACAAGTTGAGGTCAAGTACCGTAGTGCCAAGAGTAACCATAAGGAGCTTTCCGAGTTAGGCCACCTGGCATTTCCCGAGCTTTTATAACTCCGACAAAGTTCAGTTTTAAGTCGTTTGAAGCCCCCATAGTCCTTTTGTGTCTTATCATGCAACTGCCTTTTGTAGTTCCAGTTTTCCACAAACGAACCTTTCTTGTCTTGTGCCATACAATTTGGACTTTTTTCCTCTGACTGCCAATTTAGTCTCTTGCGATATGTATTAATCCTTGAGTTTTAACCAGAGCTGTGTTTTTGTGTTCTTAAGTTGCGACAAGACCGCAAATCTGAAGGTGATAGCAAGAACGAAACCTCTGGTTGAAACAAGGTGAAGTTGAACCCTTCCCGGTGTTTTAGAGTTTTTTTCTCATTTGCTACGCCATTCGAGGCGTGCGTGTTTCTAAATCATTTTCCCGCCGTTTTCATCGCAGGTCAGGCCTGCCAAAGGGGTCACTACTATCTGGCCCTCCACCTTTGTGTTACGCCATCAATGTCCGTCCTCCTGCGGGATTCCTCTACTACTTTGCGTATGGAGTTGATATGAACCCTAACAGGTAATATAAACCACTCTCGGACTGGAACATGGCATATGGAGTTGATATAAACCCTACTAACAGGTAATATAAACCACTCTCGGACTGAAACATGGCATATGGAGTTGATATTAACCCTGCTAACAGGTAATATAAACCACTCTCGGACTGGAACATGGCACATGGAGTTGATATAAACCCTACTGACAGATAATATAAACCAGTCTCGGTCGGACTCGAACGTTGGCGTATGTAGTTGATATGGACAATAAAGAAAAAAAAAAGATAAACTCGTCTCGGACTCTCAGAACGTTCGCATATGGAGTTAACAAGTAATATAACCAGTCTCGTTCTGGTTAATAGAAACCCTAACGGAAGTAAGCCACTGTCGGACCTATATGCATGGAGTTAACAGCAATCTCGCAGCGGTTTTACTTTCATATATCAGTAGCAGCTGATTTTTGGAACTGTCTTATTTTTGAACGGTAGTTTTGTGGATTTTTTATATATGAACCTCATACTTACAAAGTCTGAATACAATAAATCAGTTAGAATATCCGTCTTGATAAGGAATAATTTTTCATATATAATATCAATGGCTGATATAAAGTCATTTCATTTTTCAACATTACGTCAAACTACTTTCTCAAAACTATAAAACTCTATAATTCGTTAAGTGTACAAAAATAATTTGTAAGTTATATTGTAGTGTAATAGTGTACCGAATTACGTTAAGTATCTATATACTTTATACTTTGCATGTAACATTGTATAGTTAAGGTATTGGAACACCCTCGAGTTAGAATCCGTGAGGCATGATGCAACAAAAAAGGGTTCTTTTCCTATCTCTAATAGAATGTTAATCTTTTATGAATAGTTCGTTACTTATAAGGGTAATCTTTTGTGCTCGTGGTGGTAGTTTGGTGCAACCTTTTTAAAGAAAATAGGGTTTTCATTATTTATATTATTATTTGTTTATACTGTGGTATTTTGCCAGCCATGGTTTTCCTCGAAAGCTAGTGGGGATATTTTTGCGGACGTTTTGCCTTTGTTTAGAATTATTTGGTTTGGGCAACTGTCGCTCTCATGCAGTTGAGATTTAGATTAACCGGATTGTGGCCATGGTAATTCATTGCATAGTTTTCCTCGAAAGTGATGATATAGATTTATGCCATTTGGGTGTATTTGGAGCAATCGCTGTTAAGTTAAATCTGGCCAATCGCCATCATGATTATTTTGCATGTTCTACGCGATGGACCACCTACTGGCATAGAAAGCTAGATGGGTTTGATTGCGGTGTTATGACTCGTAATAATTATTAATTGCCACCAAATCGAAAGCGAAATAAAAGTGTACCACACTTAAATCTGATCTAGCTGTTCTGTCTCATCCCCCGGAGCAGGAAACAGAGATTGTTTCAGCCACAGAATGACAGTGAGAGTATATCTGTGAAGAAGTATTTATTCATTGTGTGCAAAAAAGACTGCACGAGAATATCAATATAAACTATGTCAATATATGAGTATAACTGTATCAAAGGAAAACTTTGTTAGACAGAATTCAGAAGGCTGAACACTTTTGACTCTCGGCAGAAGCTGAATAAATGTATAATAAATGGTCAACGGGAGCTCTGAAATTTGTGAGTTCGAAAGTTTTAAACCAATGCATGACCGATTGAAGAATCCATGAGTCAATTTTGATAAATTTAATATGCTTTATTTTGTCCGCTCAATGGACAGAACTTTCCGGGCCTCCGAGTTCTGCCTCAATAATCGTTACTAGTATTAGCCTTCAGAACATCCACTTTATCTTGCCTTATTTCCTTCCGATTCGGAGGGGGAAAAGGCGGCTGCTTTGCGATCTTGAGGCTATACTAGAAGAAGTATCCAATATCGGCAATAATCAATTCAGCAAGCTTTTAAAAAGTAGTATCGAAAGCAATATTTCTAGATGACTTTTTTCAAAATATGTTCCAACAGGAGTGTTTCCAGTATAACGACCAAATAAAAACTAAGTTCCTGAACGAGGAAACTGAAAATAAAACAAAATTATGACTAGAGGAAAGGGAATGGAGTCTAGATATGGTCAGTTTGTTCTTTGTCGCCCCTCTTGTTGCGTGAGCGCGAGGCCGAGGTACATGTAAAGCACCCGGCGATCCTAAGACACTAGTTTGCCTGGGGGTGTTGGGCAGGGATTGACTAGAGTTTGTCCCGCGGGTCGGGGAAGTAACTTCTGGTACTGTTGAACTCAAATATATTGCCTTTTATTGTTAAAAATATTTCTGCTCGTTACAGACGAAGAAAAACGTTTACCCAAATTGGATTAACTGCCAAAAGGGGTAAAATTTGATACCCGAGATGGTATTCATTAAACCCTTGTAGGCCTTTTCAAGGCAACAAAATGCGGTTCACCTAAGAACGATTCCCAATTTCAGACCAAAGATGCAAATGCCAAAATCAGACCATAAAAACAATCCATTGGTAACCCTGCTCTTTGGCGTGGCACATAGACATACCAGAACCTATATAGTTCGATCAGGTGAGGGAGTCGGCTCTGCACCCACGGCATTCGAAACCATGTGAAATCTATTTTTGAACTGATAATTCGAAATGCACGTGCGTTAGGATTTGGCTGAGCGAACGGAGTAATTGCAGGATAATTAACCGGTTTTTTCTTTGTTGAGAGTTCCAGACATTCCTTTGCAGCTTCTCATAAAGGGCCTGTAGTCACGGAACTCTGTGCGCGATGGCGTAAGAGGGAATTTCTGGTATAGAATCTGACCGTTTGGCTTTTTTAACACCAGCGTTTCGTTTTGGAAAATAATCGTTTGTTACACCTTGCACCGGGTAAAAGCTGTTTTTTACAAACTACCGTTTTGTCAACAGCTGTTTGCTCTCGATCTCCCCCCAGACACAACATTTAGGTCTTTGAGAATTGTAGGTTGTTCTTATTGCCTTTCTTTGTGAAATTTTGGGTAGCTCGAGTCAGGCATGGTACGTCAATAAGTGAGCAGACTCTAAAAACATCTTTCTTGTGGAGAGGAAGCACTGTCAATAGTTGTGTTCAAATAAATGAATACTTTTTAAAACATACGGTTAGCTTGGGGGTGGAATGTTTCTATACCTCATTGCGCAGTTGGAGGTGAAGTAATATAAACGGTTAAACCTTTTTTTCACGTAAGCACTTAGTTCCCTCGCTTGTAAAGACTTTTTTTCGAATTTTGAGTGTTTTTTCCGGAAAGTTTATTTCACTTGGCTTGAATTCTCCGGTACACTGTTCGTCCACTTTTGACACTGTTCTTATAGTTCTCTAGATGTACTATATATATATAGCTTGACAGTCGATGCTTAGCACGTGGAAACGCTTGAATGAAGCATCTGTTAATTTTATGGTTCGTTGATATTTGACTCTGTCTTAAGACATCTTCTGAGCACACATCATTTTGCCCTATATGTATTAACCAAACAACTCGTAAACATAAGAGTATCAGATTGACATTTGAGAGGCAAAAGTTTCTCCGGCAACAACTCTGCACTCCATGTAGAAACAAGGTAACAGTTCACTCAGCAGTAATAGGTATTTATTTGAGCGCTGAGGTTTTGTCATTTACTGAGAATACGCTTGGATGCTTTTCACAGTGTTTGATTCTGCTCAATATCAGTTTTCCCTTCAATCTTCATTTGTATCTGTGTGTATTTTAAAATGTTCCTCATTGAGTGGTGGGGCGGGGTAGTTTAGCATATGTGCGTGCCCAAATTTATTTTCTTTCCTAGACATGTCACTCAAAGTGCGTTGCCATAGAAAATAATTGAAACGAGGAGTGCTGTGGTCGTGTCTTCAAGAGCCACGAGTTTGTACCGGATATTAGAAAACCGGCCATGTTTCAGTTCTAACTTTCCCCATTTCCTGTTCTGAACATATGGTGGTTGTGTCGTGTTGAAGAGAAACTTTCGTCAATAGAACACGGAAACGGATCTCGTCAATATCAACACGGCATAAACCATAAAATGTTTTTGAACATAGGGTGCGAAAGTCATCATAATTTACATAATTTGTATACTTTTGTAGATATCATATAGAGGATCGAAGAATGAAGGTCCACTAGATTATACTTTACGCGGGTGGGGCATTACACGCTTTTTTTTAAAGAACAGCTTTATAAGAACAACGGGGCTCAGATTGGCAAAAATTTAAGAAAAGTTTAAGAACAAGCTAAGGCTCGGGCTCGATAGCTACATTTCGAATCCTGGCCATGGGATAATCACTGGAAATCGTCTCGGAAAAATAGCTCAGCGAATCCTTGTTAAATCCGCGGGGATGAATTGATAAAAAACTGACACCGAAGTTCGAAAATGCTTAAGTTATAGATTGGCATACAGTTATTTAATCGTGATTTTTGCGGTACGTCTGTTTAATGGCGTACCTGCTTTAGGAAAAACTGAATATTAAAATTTTGTTTTAAAACTTAAGCGAATTAAAACGACCAGAGGCTGTGCCATGGAGGGGTGCTAGTCAGTTAAGTTGAATTTGGAGCAGCAGTTTGGGGCCAAAAGCCTCCTCACCTTACTGCTTGCACGTCAGTGATGACCATAACTTGACGACAGATCGGAAAGCGACCGTCAGCAATATTGGTGGAAAGGATGTATGGGAAAAAATATTTCTCTTGGACTTAAATGGAAATGTCCGCATTCTTTTGGTTTGGTGGGAGACTTTTTGTGATCATTTTAAGATAAATGGTTGCATGGTCAGTAGTGAATGGGAAAATAACCGCAGACTTTTTTTTGCAATTGAGATAGTTAAGGAATACGCTTTACTCTATGATGTGGAGCTGAACTGTGGCTAAATTTTGCTCGACTTGAAGAACAAATCACTAAGAATTCACACAGTTTTGTTATGGATAAAAACGGAAGACCCATTTTAGGCTGAATGCAATTTCCGAAAAAAAGCCGAACAATGACTGTCCATGATACTTATTTGTTTTAATATGTCACCATTTACATTGTTTGAAGACTACCGAGTAAAGTGGAAACGACCCCCAGAGTGCGTGTGGTGACCAAAGCAAAGAGGAACACGAATTTCTAGTTGTGATAGTTCCTGTTGGTGTTTGAATTGAAATATTGGCATTCTTTTGGTTCGCCGGGTAGATTTTTGATATTTGCCAGGTTGAAGTCTGAAGCGGATTGGACAACCCACAAACCTTTTCCTTTTTACAAACTAGAAGATTTTAAAAACGTGACTGCATGATGGGGACATAAACTGCTGAAAAACAAGTCAATAAGTACCTATTTCGGGCTTGAGTTCAGACTGCCTTAAATCCCATTTTTACAAGCTTCAGGCAGTTTTATTATATAAATAAAGAAGAAAAATTTAGGCTGAAGTTATTTGCAATAGAAAGTGAAGAACTGGGCCTAGGCCAAAATTTCCTGTTATGTATTTTCATAAAACTAAAAGTGTCAGCATGGACATTGTTTGAAAACTACCGAGCAAATACGGAACTACCCCCCAGGTGTAAATAGAAAAAGTTGCAATTCAATACAATACAATCTTATATTGTTGGCCAACCTCGGTACTTTGTCGGCTTACTGACACAGAAACTCGCTTTTAGTTCAAATACGGTTTCGTGCGAGTAATATTGACCTGTAATACCAAATCCTAAGTAGATATTAGTAGAGCTAAGCTATGTAGATTAACTGAAAGGCCCCCAGCGTTGTGACAGACTAAGTGCTTTTGGAGTAATTATTTGGGTTGTGGTGACGTCAGAAGAAACTTTTACTAGTTCTGGTTTAAACTTGTTTATGACCTGTTAGTTTGTAATTCAAAAAACGTTTGATCGTTTCTGTTGTTGGCATGTGTAGAACCGCTTTAAAATATCGATTAGTTACAACAAGTCAATTAATGCGAGAGCTGAGAAGGTGCTGAATCAGTGAATTTATTAGTTGGAGGTCATTCTGTCGCTTCCTTCGACTTCAGCTGAATGAGAGATTGCATTTTCTTTTAAACGTTTTAGCAATAATTATGCAAGAACCAGAGCCATAGATTTGTAGTGATCTCACTAATTATTGTTAATAACTATATATTTTCTTAACAGTTAACGATTTTCTTAGTCATATCTGCATTTGAGAAGGATCCTTTGATAAATACACGAACTTCTATTTTGGGCCATAAGAATTCGCCACCTTTACTAAAACGGGATCATTTGTGTTTCTTCTTGTTGGTCGATTGGCCTTTTGTGTTTAAATGAAACAGGATTTGTAATCAAATGAAGCAGAGTGGCTAATATTGTTATCTGAATTGTCTCTCCGTTGGTCGGTTATGCATCAATTACACAGAAGTTGAAAGGAAGTCAGATAACCAGGCGTTCACGTTGAAGCTTGTGATATTTGTATCAAGATTTCATTTTGCGCTAATTTTGCGAGCAATTAGTTAACCGGCGATAGGTCTTTTGAAGGGCTTTGCCGACGAATCGGTAAATGGCGAGATATTTTTAAAGTTAGCATAACCTATTTTAGGAAAGGTTGCTTTACTAAAACAAAAATCACGAATAAACACTTAAAACATACGACTGAGAGAAATCCCAGGATTCTTCCAGCAGAATGCATTTGCGAATGTTGAACCTACAGCTCTTTCACAAAACGTTCACAAAACCATTCACAAAACGTTGACAAAACCACGCTCGAAAGGAATTATGGGGGTCCTACCCAGCGTATTACTGACTTGAATACGAACTGTATGAAACCAGCAAAACACAAGACTTGGTAGTTTTGCTAAATTAAATTCAATAGAGGTCCCAGCATGCTTTGCGATCTGGGTATTGCACTTTTCACAAGTACAGTCAACCAGTTTTATTGTAACTGTTCGCGAGTATACAATGTAGACGTATGCTTAACAATTG
>JAOBYF010002018.1:0-13651 GCA_025403605.1 Parazoanthus darwini
AATTTTGTTTGAATATTTTGGGAGAACGCGCTACGCGAGAGAGATTTCTGAAGGGTGCTCGAGTCGCCTGCCTTGTCCTTTTTTATTACGGGCAACACTTCTTCAGGAAAATCACGTCAAACGGCCTCAGATCGCGCTCAAAATGCATACAACACACAAATACAATGGGAACTCAAGGAAGGTACACTTTATTTGCAATCTTCTCGATCTTTGAAATTCGGAAAAATTCCCATACAAAAGACTTATAATTTCGAATCTCCACAAAATCCCAATACAAAATCTTATAATTTCGAAGAATATATCTGGTATCAAAACTTGGGCTGCCTGTGGGGTCACACGTCCATAATATAAGCACGGGAAGCCCATACTCTGCATTGGCGTTGAATCAGTGAATGGACTATTGTGTCACGGGTCGGGCGAAATTTAAATTAAGAGAATGTATGGTTAGTTCGACTTTTACCGCTATCACAGTGAGTATTGAAATAAATGAGTTTTTAACTGTATCGTGTGTTGTCGATATCAGTCTTGATAAGTAGAGGTGATTTAGAGGCGATTTCCAGTGAGCGGCGAAAAGGAGTCGAAATAACTTTGAAATCGCTTAGATGGTCAACCAAAAACACCACCCTGGAATCAGAAGTAAGTTTTGAAGAGATTAAGTTACAATCATGTTATTGGTCTCCCCTGATGTGTTACAAGATCGTAACTCGGAGAAAGAGAGAAAAATCCTGACCCCGGCGGGAATGGAACACACGACGTCCGATCACCGTTGCTCTACCAACTGAGCTACAAGGCCAGGTAGGGGCTGGTCGTGGGAAATTAAGATGGTAATGAAGCGGCATCGTTTACCATTTTAATTACCAGCTTCATTACCATCTTACTTACCCACGACCAGCTTCCATCTGGCCCTTGTGGCCACTCACATAAAAGAAATTTTGAACCTAGTGAAATCATATTTGTCGTTCCGGGATGAAATGACCATCCAAGACGAAATCGTGACAAAGGCAATCGAATCTTTATCCCGAAGGTGTTACAAAAAGAGATTCTATTAAAGTTATACACGCATGCGCTCATCGCATCAAGGATCAGAAAAGACAAAGTTACGATCGAGCGAGAACAGCTTTCTACGGGAAAAACATAAACAAAGATATCTACAGCATCACAACGAACATGCAGCATTTGCAAGTGTCGAGACGGTCGGAGAACAGACAACAAAAAGACCAACAGAAATCCCTCCAAGGCCATGACACGCAGTCGGTACCGACCTGTTCTACCTAGATTGATGCGAATCCCAGCTTCTTACAGACTTACCCCAGTTTCTCGTTCGTTAGGAAAATGTCGCGTGGACAGAGTACACTCTTTTTTTTACTAAGAACCAAGTGCTCAGGTTCAATGTTCTTATTTTTTCCTGCAATTTCTGCCTCAAAATGTTCTTATTTTGTTCTTAACGGCTGTGTTTTCCGTAGGGGGATTAAACTTGCCTTGTTAAGATGATTCTGTGCACTGTTTCACAAGAAATGTAAAGTGCCTTTGCAAGACAAACTATTTTTAAATGCCAAGGGTGCGTTATCGGAGAGCTGAGTACTGTAGGACTACTGCAGTTCAACATTATACACTTTTGGTTCAGCTTCCGTTTGTTCTTTCTTATTTTTCGGGAAAACTCGGCCGAATGTTCTTATTAAGTTTGTTGTTAATAAAAAAAATGTATAACAGTAAAACTATCGGGTGGAAATGAAACATCTTCCATGAACATGGCACTCCGCAAGTTGTGAAGTCAGACAAACACCCCAATGAAAGTTCAAACAATTCAGGCAGAGCCCCACATTGCAGTGATGAGCTTAAGATTTGCCCCTATTTGCCCATCATTAAGTGAGGTCAATGCGAATAACCTCCCATGGAACATTCCAAGAAACTTTGCAAGCGACGAAGTGACAGACAGGCTTTAGTGCAGACACAGACCACAAATGACAAATAAACAGACGAAAGCCTTTCGATCAAATGTTTCTGACCTTTTAGTGACTAGGCTCGTAGTTTTCATCGACACTTAGGTCTTAACAACAACATTCAATAATAATGATTATCATAAAAATGACGATTTCCTCAAATCTCTGGTATTCATTAATTTGTCTGTCAATTGTCCGATTACACTGAGCTTGTTATCGGATACTGTCCGATTACAAGCTTGTTATCGGACACCTCAATAAACCAATCACAATCTGATTTTTTGGTTTATAAGCCAATCAAAAGTAAGTAAATAATCACCATGAAATAACAACTCATCCATCAGAAGCAAGCAAATAGGCGGATTTTTCGCCGCTACCAATAACTTTATTTCTTTGAACAGCTGTGACTTCTACTCAAAGCGGATTGACATGGCAATGCCAGAGTCCTTATAAACAAACCAAAGTACTAGTAGTAGCTTTTCCAAAGACTGAAAAATGCACTGTCACTAAATTTCTACAACGGATCGCAATTTCTTGCTCTGCCTAATTTCTCTTTTTTTTTCTCGGAAATTTTAATATTTATGATAAATTCAGTAATAAGACTATGTGTCGTCCAATTCTGTCTGTAATCAAACTTATGATAAACAAATCAGGCTTCCGCTTCGCGGTCTTCCAATTTTGTTATCATTCATATGATTATAGACCGAATTGGACTCCACTCAGTTCTGTTACCATTACGAAAAATAATAGCAATATCTTTTTAATTTTACAGGTGTTTGTAGGTGTTTTAAAGGCCGTTAGTTACAGGTGTTACAAGTTTAGAGATGGTTTACAGGTGTTTTTAGCAGTTTAGCGCTGTTGCACAAAGTGCTAAAATAGTAGCAAAATTGAAATTATAAATATTTGAGCCCTAAATGTCTGAACATACTTCGATATAAATTTATTTTTGCTTTGCATGTTTCTTTACAGGAACCGAAATTCATAAATACAGCTTGTCCTTGATCAGTATCAACAGTCAAGGAACAAAGCCCGCTGCATATATTTTCATCACAGGCAGAAATGTTATATTTATATAGGATATATCTATATGTAGCATAAGAGGATTGTCGATGTTGTAGAAATCCCAGAAATCAAAAAGTTTGCTATAGCTATACGGATACAATGTATGAAGTAAATGATTGAAATGGAATGAACATGTAAAAGCCATTGTTATCAATGCTTCTGAGTTGTAATTTCAAGTACAGTATACATATTTTTGTGAGCATGATGTAATTCGTTTAGTTTACAGCGTTTGTTGTTCACAAAGCAAGGGTATGTTGTGATAAACCTATATTATTATTATTATTATTATTATTATTATTATTAACATTATTACTTTTATTATTATTGTTATTACTACCAAATATTATATTGCTACACCTAATTACAACATCAGCATTCATTGTTCAATTGTAAACAGACGTTTTTCAAATTTTGTGCATTTACCATTCAAATATTTTGATGAAGTTGTTATTTTTATTATCATTATCGTTTTTGTTATTATTGTATTTATTATTTTATTATATATATATTTTATTATTATTGTAATTATTTTTATTACTACAACTATTTAAATGAGACCCATTCCATGCGGTGCAGTGGCTAGAACAAATACTTTGGATAAATTTAGCAGAACAAATATTGCATTTTATTGATTATAGCCCCTCACTGGAATGCAGAATGTAGGGAACGAAGTCTTCGCGGAGTTCCCACACACACCCGCCGGAAAGATACAAACCATATGTCAAACCTCATGAAGCACCGGACTGTTATTTTGTTTAAATATGACGTGCAAGAAACTCGTCAGAATGTGCGTAAGAGTGTTTTTGGTCAATTTTACCGTCATTAAAAACTGTTTTACCAACAAATGTAACTTCTGATTAGCTTAATTGTGCATTCACTGCTGATACGAATCGAGCAGTAATTCTAATTAAGGTTCGTTACCCAGAAACCTGGATAGTTTTTTTTGCCAATATTTGAACGATTCATTGTTTAGTTATTAGTACGGTGTAACGAGATATTGTTGTTAGCAATATCCCAACTGCGGAAGGGTAAATTCTCAAATGTTACAACATCACTATAACATGGGTGATACTGTTAAACTTAAGGAAATGACCGGAAAATCGTCACAGATACTTGAATAATGGCCGTTTTGGCTTAACATGTTCAAAACTTTCTTAAACTTGAAAAGTTTGTCATTTTGATGTGTGAAACATTTACGTTTGTAGCTCAAATTTGAAGCTATTTTTGAAAATCATTTTAACTTAGTGGGTAAACTAACCCGGATCAAACGGGAGTAATAGTCAAAAAGAGTTGAGCGATGAGAGTTGGACTGCAACTCTTTGGCGCGAATATTTATTTAGAGGGAACTTCGGTTGAAAAACTCTTTTGTTCCGACCGATTAGACTGATATCGTCACGTTTTGATACCGACAGGTATGGACTGGTGGTTCTCTTCTGAGCTGTTTGCTTTTTGACTTGTTCAAGTTCATGTCCAACTAATTTGAGAGTCTCGAGTATTTTAATAATTGTTTGTTTCTTGTTATAGCTATTGTAATTTACCGTTAAATATAGTCCAAATAAAGTATTTAAAACGTCAAATAACAAACCAACATTAAAAGCACGTCAGTTTAAATTTCCAATCGTCGCCATCTTGAAATGCGACGTATTTGGTTTCAGTGCTAGGCTTCTCTTGTTCACTACCGTTAGCCAGTAACAAAACGAGGAAGGGATTCGTTCTATTCAAACCCTTTCACACAAGAAAGCCAACATTAAAGTGAGTCAGTTTATCAATTTTGGCAAAGATTGACTGAACAATAAGACTAAGAGGGTGGTGAACTTTCAAAAATCTCTGTAATAAAAGACTTGATATGATTTGGAGGGCCTCTTCACATTTTAACCGAATTGTTGAAACATCACCACATTGTCAATATCCAATCAAACCGGCGCTTTCAGACGTAGAAAATTTGGAGGGCCTCTTCACATTTTGACAATTTTTGAAACATCACCACATTGTTAATATCCAATCAAACGCTTTCAGGCGAGTAAGCTTTCTCATATGTCCACCAGAAACAATTGCTTTGATTGAGAACATGTACGTACCCTCCCTCCAAAGTGAGTTAACATTTATTCAATTTTATAATTTACTTCATTTTTGTTGTTGCAACAAACATTTTGTTTTTATGATGCTTAGGTGATGTTAATGTGCTACAGTATCAAATGAAAATGTTGTTTGCTTCAATATATATGGAGAACTGTGATAGTATTTTGTGAGTTGCACAATTAAATGTAAATTAATTGCAGATTTGATGCAGTTAATAATTTCAAAGAAAAAGTTTCAAAATGCAGATTTTGAATGGTTAACATGTATTTTCTCTTTCAAGTTGCTGCGAACCGCTGCTTTTGCATGGATCTTGCATTGACCTTATTTTGAGTAGATCCATTTTCTTTTTACGTTGTATTGAAATGCATTTCATTTGCATCATTTCGTGAAATCAATATACCTTGTAGGACAAAACAAATGTGGGATTGATTTGTCTCCCTTGGCTCTGTAAAACAAGAGACATTAATGTATATTTTTTAATTGGTTCTTGAGCAATGGTACAAGTCCTTTGGGATAAGCCCCATTAACAAGAGATGAGTCATGCCCAAGTGGTACATAGGTTAGTTCAGAAGGAACTGAAGAAGTGTAGGGTGACAACCGAGGGGTCCTGTATATGTTTGTAGCTCTAATATTTTGTCAGCAACAAAAAAATTGTTTTCATTTGTTTAATGCGAGCACTGGTTTTGATTGTTTTGCTTGACTTGCAGTGGCATTGTCATGGCGACCATACCACAGAATAGTTGGGATCATACTTATTCCTTACTACATGAAGAGGAGTCAAAGGCTGGGATACAATCTATCAACAAAGGCAAGTTTATTTAGTTTTGCTTAAAGTTCCTGTTTCATTGTAAAGGGAGCTGCAGGTTGTGTCCTTAGGCTCTCCAAAAATACTGGCAAATCAATGACTTTCAACTTATTAGTTAAATAACCTCTAAAATAAAACAAACAAAACAAGATAAATATTAGACACAGGAAGATTAACTACACACCATGTATCAGGTCTATAAGACAGTGTAATCAGCCTGAGGGCTATAAAAAAGAGTGAAATTTTGTTGGGTTCTTGGTCCTTAAAGAAGCAAGGAGATTTAGGTTTAAGAAGGTTTAAATTTTGTTAAAAAGCAATCAAACTTTGGTTTTCTTACTTATGCAACACCTTTCAAAGATCACACAATGCAACTGTTCAAAGGAATCCTCTAGTAAAATTCCATTCTTCATTCTAACAAGATTTTATATATTTGCTTAGATGTGCCCATGGAGACTAGTATTGAAACAAGCATTCAGAAGTGTTCCATGTCACAGGAATCAACTAAAGAGAAGACAGATAATCCATCTACTGAAGAACAAAAGAGCTCCCCTGATGTGTGCGACAGCTCAATGGGAAGTGAAAGTGAAGTAAAAGACCAAAGTGGCGAGAAAGCTGCAGAGCAGGTGAAAGACAGTGAACATAAAACCACACACCAAACTGAGAGTGCAGTGCCAGAGGCAATGGACATTGACACACCACAGAATTCGTCAGAGGAGACAAATGAAGTGCAAGGTGATTCGAAAGATGTAAAAGGCACGGCAGAAAGTCTCTTGAAAAAGGAAGAAGAAACTGCATCTTCCAAGGTAGGTTTGTATCTTTCCTTCAAAATTACAAGCTTATGTATTTAAAACAATGTTGACGCCATTGTTTTAGGAATTACTCTATTTACTACTAAAAACGTAACTTGTTAGTAATATTTTATAACTTGTTATAAGATAACTTTGCATATAGCCCCTGTTGTTTTTTATTATTATTGTTAAATTATAATTATTCTTTCTTTATTTATTTACTTTCAAATACAGCAACCCGCCCAAGGAGGATTTTCAGCTTTTATTATTGTTATTATTATTTATTTATTATTCATATTATCATATAAAGAGGCATCTAAGTTTTTGTCAGGCAAATTAATATGGTATGGATGGTAATTAATTTCAAGCTTAACACCAGTATTTTGTTGTTGTACTAGGTTGTGGATACAAGAAAGTGCTTGCTGTGTGGGGAGGTTGGTGAGGCCAAGTCATCGTCACAAGGTCGACTGCTGTACAGTGGGCTGGATGAATGGGTCCACATCAACTGTGGTCTTTGGTCGGCTGAAGTATTTGAGGATGACTATGGTCGCCTTCAGAATGTTCAGGCTGCAATATGCCGTGGAAAGCAGATGGTAGGTTGTAGAGAGACTGTTTAGAGAAACAGTGTTTTTTCTAAGCCTGGGAAGAAAAGGTACTTTGCTTGGTAAACCAGATACAGTACTAGCTACCCACTGTTATAAGACTAAAGTAAAGACTCAGTTCACTGCCTTGGAAAGCAAGTACAATCACGACGTTTTCAGCAGGTACCTCATTAAGCAGTGAGTTTTGCCATAATTAAGAAATACCATTCACACCTTACACTGACACTATGGGCTAAACATTTGCTAATCTCGTTAAATTTGCTTGTTTGCTTGCTTAATGCCCATTCAAACCAATTATCTAAATGCAAAGTATCTACTGGTCAGTTATCTTTCCACTACTGCCCTTGCCCTACTAATTTTATACAGTTTTTAAAAAAACTCCAACAGTCTTTTGAAGGAGACGACTTTTATACACGCCAAGTCTGTTGTGGTTGCAAAATTTGAAGTTTCACGGTTTCAAGATTCAAAGCGTGAAAAGTGGAGGAGCATAACCTTAAATAGCGGAATTTTCTGTTGAGTGACATGGTGTAGAAGTGGGTCAGTAGGAATCCCCCAAATGTATAAATATGTATTTGCATCTAAAACTAAAAATACAGCAAAAGCCTATGGGCGCTAAGTCAAACAATTGACTTTGTCAAACTACCGAATGCATGTCAAAAAGCATCTTTATAGGCAGATTTGTGATGACATCAGTATATTTACGTTTCACCTCGTTAGCAAAATACAGCATAAATTAGCTTAAAGCTTCAAACAGAATGAATCCATAATTTTGTAGAGCATGACACAAAAAGTACTCACAGAAAAACTAAAATTGATAATTTATGTTTAACAATTTTGGAGAAACGACTGTTTAAAACATCAGAATTTATAGACTACTTGAGCTCGAGGCAATTTCACGACAAGCCTTACATTCTCTGTAAATTTCAACCGTTTCAAAGGCACACTACATCAATAGTTTTCAACAAATGAATTTGTTCCGTCTGCTTTTACAGAAGTGTGAGTTTTGCGTTGAAGCTGGAGCAACAGTTGGCTGTTGTGAAAATCGATGTCCAGAAAACTATCATTTCATGTGTGGAAGGTACGTGTGTGACACTGTATACTTGTAATAGCATACTAAACAGAATAATGAACGGCGTTGGATCATTCTTTTGTCATTCTTCTTTGGAATAATCAAACCTCTTGCTAGTTCGCAGTGTAACGTCTTAATGTTAGATTGGTGTCTCTAACTGCTAAACGTTCTCAACTTTCCGAAACTGGAGACATTTGCATAGGATGCCAGGTTACAGATCTGGGAATTTAATAGTAATTATGCTCATTACTTAATTTCATAGGAACATTAAGCAAACAGTCATAGTTTGTGGCAAAGAAATACATTTTTAACTTTTTGGCCATTTTGTTTTTGAATAAACATTGTTTAAACAAACTATCTTTCATAGTTAATCCACATTGAGATGCATTCATAATATTTTTGAAGTTCAAAATCTGACCAAAGGGGAAAGTTGAACAAATACGAATTTAACGTTCTGGGGCCAGTTTCAAAGTGCTGGTATTATATTTCAAAATCAGTAATTGTTCTTCAAATGTCTTCTTGCTTGTTATTCTTAAAAACAGAAAGCATGTTCGTGTGTCTTTTAACTGACTTTCTGTCTGTATTGATTAGGAGTGCAGGAGCTGTTTTTCAGGATGACAAGAAAGTCTACTGTGCCCAGCATTCTTTTCGCGCCATTGAAGAAGTAGGTCATTATTTTAGCAGCTTTTCGTTGTAAAATGTATGTCCTCTTGGCCTTGTTTCAGTTCATGTTTGGTGATTGGAACCTTGAAAGTGCTTTTGGAGGTCTCTCGTTGTGAAAGAAATACAACGTCTGTGTAGAGGCTATACTAAGTGTGTGTTTGAGTTGATCATTTTCTGGAATGGAAATATGTGAAGTAAAACTTTGATCCCTTCAATTAAGCAATAAGCTTCCTTCCAAGTATATTAAACTCATCCTAATTTTTTAATTCTGATAATCTTTTTGATTGTTTACTGCATCAAGAAGGTACTAAGAGTCGTTCCGAATGCATTCTTATCCACAGCGCACCCTAATAGCAAAGTGTATCAAAAGGATATTGTTGGTACTGAGCAGTTCTTACCCATTTTGTTGATTATAAAGTTCTTCAGCACTTCGAAAGCAATTGTAGAGTGCATTGTGGAAAAACCTACGTTCAATGAATAAGAAATTTACTTTTAAAACATGATTCTACAGGGTTTCAACATAGTTCTATACTGGTTCTAGCAACTTGATAAGATGGCAGTAAACGTTAAACAGGTGGTGGCTCTTTTGCCGCAAAACACGTGAAAGAATTTCGAACTAGAAAGTCTTGCATATTGGAAAGTGTCCCTTGTTAATGACATAATCCACGTTAAACACTTCACTGTTACTTATTGGGTACTCTTTGTCACCAGTTGATTATGAAAGGTGATGACTTCAGAGTTGACAGACGAGTGTGTGTGGATATGAGTAAGATCAGAGCAACGAAGAAAGTTGCAAAAGGAGTAGAACCCGCCACAGTGAAAGTGCTCCAAGGTAAGTGACAAGTTTATTGGGGATAGTCTACCCACCAAGTGGAAAACTTATTTCTGGTCGGTTATGTAATTCTGTGAACATGCAACAGGGATTGCGCTAGAAAGTTTTGCTGCTGGTCCTAAGGGACTCCTTAATGCTGCTTGCTTGGGGTCCCAAAGTTTTGTTAAGGAGTCCCATATCCCATATGGAGCTTTGAGCTGATTTAATTACTGTTTGCGTGCAAGGGACGCATTCCAAGTTGCAAAATGCATTTTTTTAGAAACACTTTGCTTAGACGTATTTTCCATCTTCTAAATGGTGAATTATAACAACTTACAATGACAATGACAACAACGCCGACAACCTAAATATTGCCATGAACACTGTGTTATGCCTAAACTGGTAACTGAAAGAGCATAAAGTGTCAATTTAGTAGGGAGATTTTTAATATAACTCCACAAACCCTAACCTAATCTTTGAAAACTTTGATAAGAAATAATACAAAGATGTGAATGCGAATGAAGCGTGAACAGAAAGATGTCGCTCAAAAGACATGTTATTGTATTGTATTATAATATTACATTGTATTATAATAACTATTGTATTTTCTTGGTTGTGTGGGGTAGTTCAATGTGTAACCTGTTTCGAAGTCACAGTTCTTATGGATGCTTGTCAATTACTTGTAGGTGCCATGACTGTGGATGCCCTTGGTACTCTAAGTGAGGCTTCAGACACGCAAAAGGGTCTTTTCCCGGTTGATTACAGGTATCAAAAAGAAGACATATTTAAAGTTCTTAGTTTGTCCTATCAAAAGTAACTTTTTAGTTACCGTGATACTTGAATCTGTGCTTAAGAAACAAACATAAAATCACGTGTTTTTCAGAATAAATGCTTCATGTGCATTTTCCATTTGATAAATGTCTGCTTGTTTTGCTGACTTCATTTGAATCCAACCTTTTAGTTTTAAAAGAACTGTTTCGAGAGGTTTTTTAAATACACTGTTTTGTACTGTTTACTTGCAAATGCTGTTTAGTTCTGTTCAACCTCAGTTAAACACAACTTGTGTTTATTTTAATTAACACATGTTCCTAGGTGCACATAAGGTGTGGTGTCGAAGAATTTAGAAAGTGTTCCAGAGTTCATACCTGTTGGACCTCGTAGAAAAAAACTCGAATGCCCCCTCTCCCCTCCAGGAAATCAATTGGAAAATACTGTTTCTGTTGGTGTTGTGAACGTGTAGCTGTTAAAGTCATTGTTCCTGATTAGCAACACCTCATCAACTTAGCCAACTATCAGTCGTGGCATCCTTTTTTTTTTCTTTTTCACGTATAAGGTAGAGGAAACCACTTGCGGACCGTTCATCCTGCTTGCCGCACCTAATTTATGGAACAATCCAGAAAACAGAAAACTTTCTTGTTTTTAATAAGTCTTAACTCAAAACCCACCTTTTTAACACTGCTTTCAATAGACTCCTTTTGACGTTATCAGGGTTGCCACGGTCCTTGAAAATCCCGAAAAGTCATGGAATTGGCAAAAGAAAATTCCAGGTCCTGGAAAGTCCTTGAATTTGGGTTGTGGTCCTTGAAAACCCTGGAATGGGCAAAATTTTCACCTTCAACTGCAAAAAAACAATCAAAATGAGCTGTTTGTCATAACCAGAGCTAATGCCTTTGATGTAACAACGTGTGAAAACAAAAACAGAGGCTCAATTTTTCCCAGAAACAATTCTTGCAAAGCTCAATACAGAATTAAATTACAGAATAATTAAGCGTTTTAATATGGTACGTTTTAATTGATACAGAAGGTCCTTAAGTTTGCTCAAAAAAGTTCTTGAAAGTCCTGGAAAAGTCCTTGAATTTCACATCCAGTTAACAGTGGCAACTGTGCGTTGTGCAGATTGAGCACTCTGTGAAAATGCGCATTACAAAAGTAATGCTGTTCTTTGTCACTATTAATATTAACCAGTTATTCGGTCAATAAAATTAATCAACAGAAGAAACATAGTATCTAATATTCTATTATTTTTCAACCCTTATTAAACCTACACTTACAAATATTTTTTATATATTTTTTCCGTCCATGAACCATTTTTAATGAAAACCCATTATGCTTCCTTGGATTTCAGGACTAGCCGACTGTACTGGAGCACAGTGGACCCAAGGAGGCGGTGCCGGTACTACTGTGTTGTACAAGAAAAAGAGACGGTGAAGAGCCCTTCTAGTAGAGAACCCGACGATAAAGTTAAGCAAGAGGACATTAACAAAGTTATTGCCCATGATGAGGGCAAAGACGTCAAACAAAAAGAGAAAAGAACCTTGTTGAGAACCCCTTCGTACTGTGAGACAGATGATGTAGATTTAACATGTTCAGAGTCATCACATGTTTTAGACGTGACTTCTAACAACAAAACCATCAAGGGAATGCATAGTGCTACCAAACCTAATCATGTTACTGACAACAGCGACTTTGGGAATTGCAGAAAGGGCAATTTGTCAGCAGCAGCAACAACGTCTTCTGGTAGTAACAAACAAAATGTAACAAAACCTACTAGGGTTTATCCAACTCTTGCTCCAAAACCAACAACTTTACACACGTCTGCGTCAGGGTTAGTCAACAGTCACAGAAACTTTCCTTGTGGTGTGGTTAAGCCATCACGAGTCTATCCAGGAATGGCTTTTGATAATAGAACTATACCACAGATGGTAAAACCTGATAAAATTTATCCTGGATTACCAACTTCTTCGTTGTATCCTGCAAATGCATCAATATCTTTCCCTAACAGAAGCTCTTCCAAGCAATTAAACATTTGCCCCAAACCACCATCACATCTTATGTCAACATTTCCTAACTTTGTTGTCAACAAGAACACGCCTTGTACTCAGCAACCGTCAAGAGTCTTACCTGGAGCATCTTTCAATTCACATTTGACCTCGCTCCCTGTTAGCTCCTCGATTAATGTTCAAAATAGGAATTTATCAAGTTTTGCCAAACCAACTTCCAATTCTAAGTCAGCCTCTCAGACCTGTTCAAAGTCACCGCTTTCGTCACCACAAAAAATGGTAAAGAATATTCAACAACAGTCATGTGATATTCCATCAATGCTTTCTTTTGGACTAGCTCGTCAGATCAAATTTTTAGAAAGTTCCCAGTCGGGAAAGTTGTCGCCAGAGCAACCTGCGTCAAAGGTTAATTGTGTTAATCCATCAGCTACTGAAAAAGTCAGTAAGACTCCCAACAAGGGAACGAAATCGAGATCAAGGAACTCAAAGTCAGCAAAGAAATGCGATGAAGATAAAAAATGTGAGGATGAGTTATCAAATTTTGTCTATGAACATGAAGTTGTCTCAGTTGACGAAATTGTGAGCCCAAAGAAGAATTTTCCGGATCTTCTTGGTGTTGGGGGTACGAGAGACCAGTACAAAGCTTCTGAGGCAGCCGAGTCTTCAGAAAATCTGATGGTTAACTTCATTATAACGAATGATGAAGGTCTAAGGATTGAGGCAGAGTCTTGTGAAGGTGTGTGTGGCTTTTACACTTAATTTTATTGTGAACTTACAATTATAGATGGTTTGGTATGGGTCGAAAATCACTGAATTTACCAGTTAAGGAATTTTAATTTGGCTCATGAAAAGTTTGGGAAAATGAAAATTTGTCAAAACATGGGATAGTTTACTTTGTAAGGGAGAAGAAAGCAGGGATTTGGCTAACTTTAATTAACATTCTGTGCGGTTGTATATTCCGATGTTTTAGATTTTAGAGTTGTGCAGAGTAATTCTTTTAGATAGTGGAACCTCTTGATAACAGACTTGACTGACTGACTGACTGGGCCACC